>NQWY01024877.1:0-14081 GCA_019425655.1 Rhizophagus prolifer
GGATTTGCTTTCTAATTACCTCGTTAATGAATTTAGTTCCTCATTAAAAACTTTCTGTACATTTTCAATTTGTATACGCGAATGTTTTTTTAACCAATCGAAACGAATCTCCAAGTTTCCTAATGCAAAAAATGAATCCTCTGGTGAAAATCTTCGTTTGAAGGGTTGATAAACTTCTGACATATTTGATAAAGTAGCGGAAAAATTTTTCCAACTTAAGAAATTAATCGTGTGACAAATAACGAATACTTATATTATTTAAAAACGTCACCAGCAGTGATTGGGGTATCCAGATTCCAGAAGTATTTTTAAACAATTATTTTTATACTTTCGAATCAGATGATTAAAATCAGGTGATGCTCAAAATTTTTTCGGGGTGGTTGGTTGCTTGATGTCATACCAATATCCAATCCGAAATTTTCACATAATTAAAGGGTCTAACCGTAGAGAATGTTTTAGTGATAAGTCTTATACGTTTGTTATTAAGAGTGAACTCTAAATTTTAATATAGTAAGGCGAAGGGAAAAGGCTAGGATGTCGATTACTCTTACTCAAAATGTTCATTGTCCTGGTATCGATTACCTTGTGGTGATTGATTTCGAAGCCACTTGTGACGAGAATAACACAAATCCACAAACTGTGCAGGTGACAAAGGTACTACAACAACAAAGTAAATTCTTTGTAAGCTCGTGTTTACTTTTCTGTCGGGTTTACGGTTGGCTTCGGTGCTCGTACGCGTTCTCAAACCGTGTCCTGATATTATATTGTTTTTTTTTTGTTCTTCAAGAAAGTTTACATTTTAATGAGATTTATTACATGGTTTGCAACGTTGTTGGCTTGCTTCTTTACTAGGAAACGGCAGAAATTATAGAATTTGCCTGGGTGATTGTTGATACCAGCACTTTGGATGTGGTTAGTATCGAATTATTCTACTAAACGTGTATTTTTGTTAGAAAACAAAAGTTGGGGGATCTTTTCAAATTGGCGCAATTCAATAATATTAATAAACATATAGGTGTATCAACACACTCAATATGTCAAACCAGAAACTACTCCTTTGACACCTTTTTGCATCAATCTAACCAAAATAACTTGGGAAAATCTCGAAAAAGCGGGTACTTTGCAAGATGCCATCACTGCTTTGGACGACTACATTCAAAAATACATCATCGCTAGTAACAAGACGTTTTGCTTTTGCACACACGGAGCATGGGACCTCAGAATCCAATTACCCAGAGAGGCAAGAGATAAACATATTGAATTGCCTCCTTACCTAGCACACTGTAGAATGTTTGACTTAAAACAAGAATATCAAAGATGGCAAGTGCACCACCCAGATGTGATATTGAAGAATAATTCTTTAAATGAAATGTGTGTTGCCTTTGAATTACAAGTGGCAGGTCAGCCGCATTCTGGAATAGGGGATTCGCTTACAATGGTTAACATTATTCGATACTTTTGTTCCTTTGGTCACCCTGATGTGTTTGTTAATCCCATTGACACCAATGCGGATTTGAACCAATTCAAGAAAGAAGAATCTAAAGTGATTCATTTGGCGGGTTTGCCATACGATGTTACACAAACCGAATTAGAGGCATGGTTTTCAGGTCAGGGTATCAGACCAACTGTATTATGGATGATTCGTACACCTGATCATCAGAAACCAAGTGGCTCTGGATTTGCGATCTTTGCGACGCATGAAGATGCAATGGCTTGTTTAGAGATGAATGGGAGAACTTTAGGAGATAGAGCTATAGAAGTAAGTCCTAGCAGTGAGAGGGTTACTGAAGCAGCCGGAGCTATATTAGCATCATTTCCGGTATGTAAACATATTTTTTAGGTGACAAAAACCATTGGATTTGTCTTTATTTTCACACTTTTTTATTTCGTTAATTGGCGAAAGATAACCAAAAATCGTCTTCGACCGGGCGACTGGGTCTGTCCAGCTTGTCAATTCCATAACTTTGCTTCTAGGAGAACATGTTTTAAATGCAATGCTATGAATCCAAACCCTTCTTCGGTACATGGAACACCTTCAAATTTTACATTAGGGGATTGGATGTGTCCGAATCCTCCATGTAATTTTCATAATTACGCATCTAGAACTCAGTGTTTAAGATGCGGAACATTCAAACCTCAAGGAATGTATGGACCCCCACCGTCAAATATGTCTTTTCGTCCCGGTGATTGGATCTGTCCAAATCCAAATTGTGCATTTCAAAATTTCGCTTCTAGAACTGTTTGTATGCGGTGTAATACTACAAATCATATCGGATATGATGCATATGGGAATTTAACACAAGACCAAGGGGGCTATGCTGGTGGTGTTAGTCATGGGCCTTCTTCTCCTGCTCCGGCACCTTTCCGGCCAGGAGATTGGTATTGCCCAAGTTGTAATACTCATAATTTTGCTTCAAGATTCCAATGCATTCGCTGCGCAATAAATAAACCTCCTCAGGTTGCTGGCAGTGTTGCTGTCACGGCCAACATGAAACCTGGAGACTGGTTGTGTAGTAATGAAATGTGCGGATATCATAATTTTGCAAAAAGAACACATTGTGCAAAATGCGGTATGCCAAATAATTCTACAGTGGGCGGAGAGAATGGTTTTCAACAATAATGCTACAAGTATTAAACTTATGGTCATATTAATGTGCCGATTTAATTTATGTTTCCTTATAAAATATATTATTTTATTAGTGTATAAGAATTTATCTAGAAAAATTATTGATTTAATTGTGACGCGTTAAGAAAACTGTATGTTAAAGGAAAATGCGGACGCTTTCAATTTGAAGAACATGATTAGTGATTTTATTTCTTTTTTTTCAAATCTGATTTTTTTTGCATTCTTAACCTTGTAAATATTCTGTTGAAGTTTCTTTGCGCTGTAACTTATTTTCTTTAAAATACTTTATTCAAATTTGTGATGTTAGTACTTATGGCGCAGTCCAATCTTTGCATCTTTTATTCGTCATGTGTTTTGGGAAAGGGTAGCATTATTTCGTATTTTTTAATATTATTATGAACAAAATTAAATACTTATGAAATCAAATGTTGTTTCAGTTGTTCGTAGTGGAATATGTTCATATCCAAAGATTTTGTTTTTAAAGCGAAGCAAATTTACCATATTTATTATTTTTAGAAACTTAGTGTGTAATTGTATCGTAATAAACTTTTTTTTTTAAGAAGTTACTTTCCACAAATCTTCTTTTAAAGGTAATTGATTGCATTTTTCAATTAGCTTTAAAGAAGATTCAACAATTCGTTTATGTAACATTTCAACGGATTGATTAGCGTTTAAAATTTTCCATAAAGAATCGCTAACATATAAAATATTTTACGAACTTTTTCTTGTAAAGATTTTTTTTCATAACGTTCCTCACCAAACCCGCCTCTTTTTTCAGCTGCTTCAGCCGTTAAATCCATAAAAAATATTATATCTGGACTTAACAGCCCTTTGTCCGGTAAACAACACCAATCTAAGTCCAAACCCTAAATATATACATGAATTTTTAAAAAGGGGTAATTATTTAAAGGAGGAAGAAAAAAATATTTTTTCTTTATTTGTTACCTTAGCAACTGAATATGAAACGCCGGAATATGCATATCTATCCACAATTAACGTTGTTCCATTAAGAAGTAAATTCTTCATATCTTTCCTATAATAAATAAATATGCATAATTTTTCTTTATTTAATTTGCATCAAAAAATTATAAACTTACATACACTCCCATCTATTTGCAGAAAATAACAAATGAATTGCTTTATCATCTAATTCTTTATCATTTGCTAAATACGCATTAATAATTTGTCCAATTGTCGTTTTTCGATCTTTAAAAAAGAATCGTAAATATATTTGACTTCATAATAAATTTTAATTTTGGTTTTATTTCATAGAAATTACAAAATAAATACCAGGAAATTTCCAAAGTTCAACAGAATATCCATTATTTTTCAAATATTCAAAAAGCTTCTTAGCTTGAGTTGACTTTCCTGCTTTATCACAACCCTCAAAAAGGATAAAAGCTCCACGATTATTTACATTAATAGTATCGCTATTTATTAAAGGCATTTTTTTTTCAAAAAATTGAATTGAATAACTATTAATTTTCGCGACAATTATTTTATTTTATTAAGGAATAGATACATATCAGGTAAATTTTCGCGACAATTACGCGTAAAATTTAAATCAGCTTCAAATGCTCACGTGATGTGATAATTAGTGTATGTAACCTCGAAATCGTTCTAATTTGATCGTAAAATGTTACCTCTGTGTGACGTAAAAAAAGTTTATCTTACGAATTAGCAGTTTCTTCGCAAGTATTTTTTTCACTTTCGCATTCGGATCGCGCTTAGGGTTTCCTAGTTTTATCAATGTCTTCATTTTCAATTCCAACCCCGTCAGGGTCATCCGCGATCCCAATTGTTGCACCTACTTCTGAAAAAGAGCCCCCCAAAAGTCCACCTTCTTCAAAAAGTATCTTCCACTTTAGATCTGTCGCTTTTTTTATATACATTTATTAAGCCTAGTTCTACTTTTTTTATTCCGCTTTTAGATTTAACAGCAAATGCCAAAACGCGAACTTGTAGGAATTTAATCATACATGGATACTGTAAATATGAAGGGAAAGGTTGTGAGTTCAATCACGACTTAGTAAGTTAAATGAGCGATCTTTAGAAGCAATGTCATTATGTCGAAAATTTAACGTAATGATAAAGTGACACGCTTTCTTATTGATCTAGTTATTACCCTTTGACCTTGATTCCATCTATATTGTAATAAATTACATCCTTTATTTTATTTGTAGGGAAAATCGACATCGCCTCCGAACAGTCCGGAAACGTGAGTAAATCTTTATGATCAAGTGATTTCGATATTTTTTTTGATAATATATTTTACTATTATTTTTTATAACTTATCAGTAACAAATCGAAACTAAGCGTTAATTCTCCAGTGTTTAAACCTTCTGTATTACTTTCATCTATTCCACCAGAAGTAGTGAATGCACCACCTTTTGTCCCTAAAAACACTCAAGGTTTGATATACCATTGTATTAAATACTCATTTTAACAGTTTAAGCTTAGATGTAAAATGTTTTATTAAAAGTAAATACTCCTGAAGAAATTGCCGTCACTCCTACAAGTACAACAGGTGAGATTCGTTTGTACGACTCTGCAAGGTTCACCTCAGCAGAAACATTATTATGATTCTGGAGAGCAAGAATATGATAATGAGTACATGATTTACCGATTACTTCCTATTTATCTGTTTAATCATTCTTAATTGATAAACATACTTAGTAGCGATTTATTTTCATTCTGAAGAATGACATTATACGAACAGACTTTGGGATTTTATCCTCCTGTACCTCCTCCAACTCCCTTTCTCCTGTCGCCTGGAGGTGTCACAAATCATGGTTTAAATGCACTTGCCAACTCATTTGCCTCACTAGGACTTAATGCAAATGTTAGTCACATATATATTTGATGAATTAGAAACTTTTTTTTAACGTATTTAAAATTATTTACTTTCAATGTATATTTTAGGCGACAAATTTTACATCTAATGAAAATTCTTTACCGGAAGTTCCGTCACATATGAACAACACGAGCTATTTTACGACCTCACATCATTTGGATCCATTTTTATATCAGTCCCAGCAGGCTTTATTGCCTCAGCCAGTACGATAATTATCATGAACATTGATGCGGTAATTTGGTTTTCTTATCGAAAGTTTCGATATATGACTGAAATTGAATTTCAAAAAAACTTTTCGCAGTTACAATACCACCTGTATACATCACCCCTACCGCATGTATCCAATTTACATCCACATCAGAAGACAATTCATGCATTTTTTATGTTGGATCAGTTACGTGAAGAATTGCAACGAAAGAATGAAGCTACTCTGAAAACCGTGAATGGTAGAAGATACTTTCTTTTCACATTAAAACTTATATTTTGTAGCGAAAGATTTTAATTTACCGGAAGAGCTTCATGTATATCATTCCTTGTATCCACTTGATCAACACCAAGATAAATCAATAAAGATTTTTGGATATCCAAGTTGGGTATATAAATCAGTTTGTAGCGTTGACGGTCGTGTTTATTGTTTAAGACGCATTGAGGGTAGGCTAGTTACAGTAATAATTTTATTTTGCTTAGCAGATATTTATTTCATATTACTTTTGATGCGAATAGGTTTTCGTTTAACGAACGAAATAGCAATGTCAACAATAGAAAATTGGCGACGGATCAGGCACGCGAATATCGTTTCTATACGTGAAGCATTTACCACTAAGGCTTTTGGTGATCATTGTGAGCAGAATTACATTTTCCTTTCTCTCTGAATTTTTGATGTAGTAAAGAGATTCAGTATATTAATTAAATCTAATTGATTGTATGAAAGCTCTTGTTTTTGTATATGATTATCATCCTTTGTCACAGACTCTTTTCGATAAACATTTTTCATCATCGTCATTGCAAACTAATAATCTCCCGCAGAGTGGTGGGACTAGTGTTATTGTTCCTGAAACAGTTTTGTGGAGTTATATAACACAGCTGGCTTCTGCGATTAAAACGATACACTCTTCGGGATTGGCAGCGCGAATGATTGAACCTACAAAAATTTTATCGACTAATAAAAATAGGTAAGATTGAATAATGGCCAAAGGTTTTTAACATCATTAATATTAAATTTACTTCAATTAAATTAGAATACGAATAAATTGTTGTGGTATAATGGATATGTTGACTTTTGATGGCGGAAAAAATATTCACCATTTTCAGGTTTATTTTTATATTATTATTGAATTCTTGAGCAAAATACATACTTCATTTTGAATTTTATCTCGAAAATTTTTTTATTGGTAATTTGATTCATGTTCTTGTTATTAAAACTAATTGTTACTACATTTGTTAGCAAGAAGATCTTATACATTTTGGTCAATTGATTATTTCGCTCGCGTGTAATTCACTTTCGTCCGTTCTTAATTTACCGAAATCAATTGATTATATCTCTCGACATTATTCACCGGATTTTAAGAATGTTATATTATATTTATTAAATAAGCCAACTCCAACAAAATCTGTGGATAAGGTTATAGCTATGATCGGACCTCGAATATTGCATGAAATTAATAGTGTTCATCAGTAAATATATACATATTGTTGTTAAGTTTTTTATTTTGTTTTTATTTTGAGATACGATTATTCTTTTTCTTTTTAGTTATAATGATTTTTTGGAGAGTGAATTAAGTCAAGAATTGGAAAATGGAAGATTAGTAAGATTGCTGTGTAAATTTGGATTTATTAATGAACGTCCAGAGTACGTTGCAATAAGATGGAAACTTATCCATAAAGTTGTTTGTATTTTTCCAATAATGATTAGGTTTGATATGGACCCGAGTTGGTCAGAGACTGGAGATAGATATTTAATTAAATTATTCAGAGATTATGTATTTCATCAAGTAGATGAAAATGGTTATCCTGTAGTTGATATGGCTCATGTATTAATGTGTTTAAATAAGGTAAGTTATTGTATGTGTTTATTTTGTTTTTTATACTTACAAATGCAAAATTTTTGATGTATTGTAAATATTTAGTTGGATGCTGGTGTTGATGAAAGAATAATGTTAGTTTCAAGAGATGAACAATCATGTTTAATTGTATCTTACAAAGAGATAAAAAATTGTATTGATTCCGCATTTAGAGATTTATCGAGGAGGAAATGACATTTTTAAAAAAAAATCATATCACGTGAATTTTAAATATATTAATATTATTTATTCAATATTATGTAACACTTAATTTGATAATCGAAAATCTATCAAACATTCAACGAAATAGAGGACAAACTCTTTAGTTAAAATTATGAACTGTACTTACATAAGCCTATTGTTAAAGTGATTAATAAATAACGTGATTCAAATAGGAGGATATCATATAGTGCGGCTCTACTTTTTTTATACATTGGTTTTTTGTTTACAATAACGAGATTTTACTAATAGTTCACTATATCGAGCGAAATTATATATAAAATCAAAAAGTTCACTATAATGAAAGTTTACTTAGTACTGTATTAAAAAATTTTTAGGCTCATTTAAACAACTGTTTAAGACCTAGTTTTGAAATTTGAATACATCATTGTCTACAGAAACTGTGGTTGGCAAGGTTCGCATTATTAATTGTCGGTTGAAAAACCACAACGCATCGACGCTCTTAAAAGTATGCAAGAGATTGTAGAATTGAGATTTTAACATTGGAAAGGAAGCTTCTACAAAAAAACAACCTAAAATAGTAGAAGTAACAACAGCTCTTTAAAAAACATTATTCGTTGTCACTATGAAACTCAGTAGCATATAAGTGTTAAAGTAAGACTAAAGTGCTAGTGCTTGGTGAAGTATTATTTATTATAAACTACTTTATTAGCGTATTATATTAGTAATATAAACTTTTTCTCCTTAACGCCGACGCTTAGAATGAGAAACAGATGTACCATTGCTTGATGGAGTCTCTTTTCGCTATAATAAAGAGGAAGGTAAAATTAAAATCATACCTTAGCGATTTATTTAAGAGATAAACATTACCTTTGGCCTTTCATCTTGTTCCTCTTCATCTCCAGATTCTTTTTGTATAAGATTTATAAGTGTAGTACACCTCCTAGCAATTTCACTCGTTGTCCTTGATTTTATAAACCAATTAAACTTGAACATATCCACACTTTCAATATCACTACGTATCTTTTCATAAACATCATCAGTCCCATATCCATATTTTGCTAAAGCAATTAACAAATATCTATCTTCTTCTTCTGTGTATAATGATTTTCCTTTTCCTTGATTTGAAATTTGCAATTGATGTCCTGGTTGCCGATAATACTTTACTTTCGACTTGATTAATTCTTGAATGTCGGCTGTTTGTTGTAATTTGGCTTCTCCTCGTTCTACCTTACTAATTATTTCTTCATAATCTAAATTAAAAGTAAACAAATAAATAACAAATTATAAAAATAATTTTAAGAATACCCTTCCACTTACTGGGCAGTTCACGATATCGATCCCAAAACACCTCTGCATATGCCCTAACTTCTTTTACAGTTTTTCCTTCCATTTCTTCGGCAATTTCTTCAATTGCATCTCTCCCCCATCTTGCAGATGCATTCACAAAATTATTGAAGTCACGTTTACTCCAATCTTCAAAAATCTATTTAATTGTGATAAAAGTTAATTATGCTAAAATGAAAAGGAACAAAATTTTTATTACAAACCTCAGTCATTAATCTATCTCTTTCTGACTCTTCGTTTTCAGTGAGAGGTTCAGCTACAAATAACGATCCGCATAATTTAATTTATTGTTTAATGATATAATTTAAATTTACAATATATACTTACCATTATCAATTCTTTCTTGTTCTTCCTGACGTTCTTGTTCACGTGAATCTACATCATCATCGTCTCCTTGAGGTTCTGGTAAGGGAACTTTATACCCCGCCAATTTCTGTTAAAAAAAGAATTTTTTAATCAAGCATTATTATATTAAGAAAACTATCGTTAATTCACATACTTGCTGATAGTACATGTCTCTCTTTAACAATTCCACCAAACGCGGAGGGTAGAATTGATGTTCATTACTAATTAAATGAAAAAAAAAATTTTAATATAAATTAGACAAAACTTGAAATAAGAACAATGCAATACAAACATGGTTATTTGTTTCGGTGCTTTTGGAGGTTTGGCTTGAGTTGGTTTAGTCGTAACACGAAGTGCTTCTCTATAATATGAGTCAACGGCATAATTGACTTTACGTTCTCGTTTAGGCGGTTCTATCCAATTAAAACGACCTAATTCATTTTTCTTCTGCTAAATATTATAAACCAAGTTAATGACTGCGATAAGAATTAAAGTTAAAATTAAACTCACCCTATTACTCCAATCTTCGCCTTGCCATTGATAAGCCGATTCTGACGTAAAATTTTGTAAATCCTCCAATCCAAGACTTTGATATTTAGTTGAAAGTTCTGCTGTTTTTTCTTCGCTTTTGCGAAGAATTTGATCAATGTCATCATCCGTGACGGTACTAAATTTAAGATTAGCTTAAAATTTTAATAAAAGTAATTATATAACAAAAAAATTTTGCAAAGAAATATTCCTTACCTATCATTTGAAGTGAAAATACCTTCTGCACCATGTTGAATCATGGTCAAGAGTTCTTCCTTGGTTGCAGCTATTGTTAAATGAGAATTGCACGTTTTAGAATACGGATTTTCATCAAATCGGAATATTATTTATTACGAACCCTTTTGCGCTTGAGCCAATCGTCCTTGTTGAATAACAAGTTGGTCTAAACGCAACTTTTGTGCTGCTCGTTCTAGCACCTTCTCTTCAATTGCGTTCTGTTAAATGGAGACAGAACTTATTAACTAAAATTCAGGAAATTTAAATTCATTATATTAAAGCATACTAACTTCAGTTACAAAACGGAATACATAGACTTGTTTTGTCTGTCCAATACGATGAGCACGATCCTGTGCCTGAAGATCAACTTGTGGATTCCTTATACATAAACAAGTCAATCAATAAAAGAATATAAGACAACTTTTAATAGACTAATTCTCACCAGTCACTATCATAAAGAATCACTATATCGGCGGAAGTTAGATTGATTCCAAGACCGCCAGCTCGAGTTGTAAGTAAGAAGATAAACTTGTTACTACCCGGTGCATTGTATTCGTCAATTGCAGAGACACGCTCATCTTGTTTTGTTTGCCCATCAATACGACAATATTCTAAAAATTGGATTGATTAAGCAACGGATATACTATAACACATAAAATTATAATTATTAATCGACAAACCATATCCACGAAATATGCAATAATCTTCCAATATATCAAGGACACGACTCATTTGACTAAATAACAGGACACGAGACCCCTGAGCCCTCAACCGTTTTAGAAGCTTATCTAGCACAATCATTTTGCCGGAATTGTCAACAAGGTGTTCATCAGTTGTGTAAGGAGGGCCAGGTTCCTAATGCAATTAAAATAATGTTTAATATTATTCGTTAAATTATTTCAAAAGAATTTTTGACACTTACTGCACCATCAAAAAGATATGGGTGATTACAACATTTTCTCAATTGCATTACAATATTCAACAATCGTGTTTTACTTTCACTTTTGTTAGTAATACCTAATATTATGAAAATCAATAAATCCTCTCCGATTTGAAATTCAAAAATATTGACAAAATAAATACATACCATTAACAGCAGCAATATCTTTTTCCAAAATTCGTTGATACCATTTACGTTGCATCGATGACATACCAACATACAAATTTACCTCTTTTTTTGGAAGGAGAGATTTTTCAACATCAGATTTTATTCTTCGCAAAAGAAACGGCCTTAAAACCTATAAATATTAACAAATAGTCATTAGTATTCATGATATAATCTTACTAAATAATATTTAAAAGATAATACTTTATGAAGTTGCTGAATGACACTATCTTGATCGCCGCCTTGAGAACTAAACCAAGAATCAAAGTCTTCTGACGAGCTGAAAACATCTGGTAAAAGAAAGTTTAACAAAGCCCATAACTCATGAAGATTATTTTGTAATGGTGTCCCAGTGATTAATAAACGATTTCTTGATTTAAAAATTCTGACAATCTGTGAAAGCATAGAATTCTCATTTTTTATCCGATGTGCCTCATCAATTATTATATATTGAAATGCGAACTTTTTTAGATGCGCTTTTTCAATCAAACATAATTCATACGATGTTATGCAAACTTGGAAATCTTGAGGTAATAATCGATCATTTATTAATTGAGCCTGTGTAAATATATAAAACAAAATGATTAATAATCACGTAAAATAATAACCTAAATTTATAAACATAATATGTTACCCTATCATCCTTATTTCCTTGAAGAAGTAGTATATGAAAATCTGGTGTCCACATATTGAATTCTTTCTGCCAATTGTTCAATGTTGATTTAGGTGCAACAACAAGATGAGGACCGGGTATATTTCGATAATGCTTTAAGTATCCCAAAAACGAAATGGTTTGCAACGTCTTGCCGAGACCCTTTTTTCGTTATGAATTTACCATTTCATCGGCCAAGATACCGTTAATTCCATTTTCAAAAAGCGATATCATCCAATTCAACCCTTGAAGTTGGTAATCACGCATAGTTCCATTCTTTATATCTTCCTAGTATTTTAAGTGATTCAAAATTCACTTACAATTTGGTGATTCATTAAAGACAGTTGGAACATCCTCTGATTCATCTTCTACATCTTCGAGTAATTCCTATATAAGAATATAAATTTAATAAAGTTTACGAATATGAACAGTCAAAATACATAGATGAACAAACCTTATCTTCTTCTTTTTCTGTTTTTCTATGTCGACGAGAACTATACCAAGAAAAGAACAAATTAAGAATAATACCTTAACGGAAATCTTAAATACATAACATTAATTATCATTACCCATCAGAATTTTGTTTTGATTTATTCAACTTCTCGGTTTCTTCAACTAGTTCTTTAAACCCTTCATCTTTAGATTTCTAGAAAGATAATATTCAGTTCTGATTCTTTTCTTTTGCAAGACAAGAAAGAACCATCCATATATTAATTAAAATTGTATTTATTTACCTTCAAATCGATAAAATGCGAAAATAATTCTTGAAATAATAGAGAAAATAAAAGCTATAAGCAGAAATCGAGAATCCATAACAAATCATTTGCCGATTAATGATTTAATAATAAATGTTACCTGAATGTCCAAGTAAAAATTGGAATCTTTTAGCAGTATCCTTGATCTATAAAGATGATGGTAAATTATTAGAATTTTAGAATTCTAAAATTAAGAAAAAAACTCTTTAAGATGATGAAATTTGACAGAAAATCCTGATGCACCTTTGATTTATTTAACTCTCGTTTATCATTTTCGAAAGCTTCCTTTTGGGCTTTTCGTTCATTTCTTAAGCGTTGAAGTCCTTTCACAGGATTACCTGATTTTGTTGAGGAACTCTGCTGATAACACAAAAAATAGGATTATTTAATTAGAAGATTTCAACTCGATAATTATCCGAAAGAAATAATTAATACCTGTCCAGACTCATCAGAAATCTGTCCCGGTTCAGGCTCTAATCGCGCCTCTGACATTACAACGTCCTCATCAGCGATTTTCGTATAGTGTGAAATCTTGAAAGTATTTAAAGAGATTAAGAAAGTTTATCGTCAACAGAATAAATAAACAAATAGTAAAAGTAGAAAAAAGGGTACCGCGGGCGAATCCGAGCGATCCCCATTTTCTTTTATAACTTCTGATTCGTCGTTATGCTCAAGACTTGTATCAATATCCATTGAAGACATTTTGAATTGTCAGTCAAAAAGAAACTGGTGTTATTACAAAGTGAACTTTCAAATTGAAGGAGAAAGGAAGTTATTTTTACTTTTTCTTTTTTTTTTGAACAGAAAATCGCGTATCAGATTTGATTCGGCATTTTTTTTCGTGATCTGGTACAATTTTTAAATATTATTTCCGTTTTGGTTAGTAATACATTAATATAATGGTGCATTACTATATAAGACACTAAGACGCGTACTAGTATAGCTTAAATGATGTAATATCATCTGATCTTAATAAATGCATTGTGATTGGCCGATTGGCAAATGATAGTTCAGTAATTGAAAACTAGGTAACGATAACCGTTGATGTATCCGAAGCGTTATGAATCATTTTGTGTATTTTTTAATATCTTTTCTATTCTTTCTGTTAAGGTCATACAATTGATTTTCTCAAGTATATCTGGGAATAAATAAAGCAGTATATCACTTTACCTGGTAGGAATCACCAACTATAAATAAATCAAATATAAAAAAAATGGGATTGCAAAAAAAATGTATCATTAAAATATATATAGGTATTATGAATATTAATACACTTACCCTTTTGATGATATCATTTTGATCTTTCTTATTATAAAATATATTATACAGGTTAAGTCAAATTTATCACACAGGTTAAAAATAATATATTTGCACTCATGCCAATTATAATAT
>NQWY01024878.1:0-10092 GCA_019425655.1 Rhizophagus prolifer
GATATTCTTCGGCTATATCCTCCCAAAAATCTTGTTTTAGGTTCTTATCCAACAAATTTGATACTACAACAACACTTTTTGAGGCATCCAATACATGAATAGTAGGTTTACTGTATTGAGGAGAAATTTTCACTGCTGTATGTGCTTTAGAAGTTGTAGCTCCACCCATCTAAATTTTGTTTTTCCATTTCTTTCGCAACTGTTATCATTTCATCTAATGAAGGCGTAATCAAACCTGATAAACCAATAATGTCAGCTTTTTCTTTTAAAGCTGTTGATATAATTTTTTCGCAAGGTGTCATTACGCCCAAATCCATACTTTGTAATTATTACAACCAAGTACAACACCAACAATATTTTTGCCGATATCATGAACATCTCCTTTTACAGTAGCTATAACAACTACTCCTGCATGTGCAGGGCCTGAGTCTTCACCACCAAATTTTGCAAGATTTGCTAAACGTTCTTCTTCCATATAAGGAATTAAATGTGCTACTGCTTTTTTCAGATACAGATACTAACCGTGCAGATTTTATAACTTGTGGTAAAAACATTTTACCTATGAAAATTTACACATTAGTTGCCTAGAAGAATAAATTATATAAATCTAAACATAATTTTTGATTGTTTACCTTTTCCAAATAAATCACCAACAATACTCATACCACTCATTAAAGGACCTTCTATAACTTCCAAAGGTCTTGAATACTAACAATTTAGAGACTTATTTTAACAATATTTTTCATTTAATTTATAATAAATTATTACTTACACTTTGCCTAGCTTCTTCAGTATCTTCAATAATATATTTTGTAATTCCCTTAACTAAGGCATAAGAAATTCTGGATTTTACATCTTCCTTTCTCCATTCTTCCTCATCAACTTCTTTCTTGGTCCCTTTACCATGCTTTTGTGCATAATTTAATATTTTTTCTGTAACATCAGGATCACGATTCCATAATGCGTTTTCACACATTTCAAGCAAATCTTTTGGAATATCATCATAAATGGTTAAGAAACCAGCATTTACAATTCCCATGTCAAGGCCTATAAAAAAGAGAAATTTTGATTACATACCTGCCTGAATCGCATGATATAAGAATACACTATGCATGGCTTCTCTAACTTTATCCATTCCACGAAATGAAAATGATAAATTAGATACACCACCACTAACCTAAGAATAAAATTGTTTACTTAATGAGATATAATTTTCTAAAATAAAATAGTTTAACAATTTTTTCATTAGTCATAATACCTTTGCACCCGGTAAGGTTTGTTTAATTTCTCTTGTTGCTTCAATAAATTCCACGCCATAATTATTATGTTCTTCCATACCAGTACAAATAGTTAAAATATTTGGATCTGTTTCAGCATAAAAAAAAAAAGTATTCATTTAATCCGATAATAAAATATATTTTAATTTTAATAACGATATCTTAGAAGATTTACCAAAGATAATATCATTAGGATTAAATCCAACTATTTCTGTTAAGATTTTATATGATCTTTTACATATCTCAACTTTACGTTCTTTGACATCAGCTTGACCTATTTCATCAAACTAAATTATACATTCTAGTTAGCTATTACTAACGCTTACAGCCATAACAACCACAGCAGCACCAAATCTTCTAATAATCTTGGCCTTTTTAATGAAATCTTCAGGTCCTTCTTTTAAACTTATACTATTTACAATGCATTTTCCTTGTGCACATTTCAATCCTGCTAAGATCACTTCAAAATTTGAAGAATCAACCATTATTGGGACCTAAATTAATTAATTTCTCATTAATTTAATAAATATAAGGAATATCAGAGTTGATTGCTCATTTTTACAAACCCTAGCAACGTCTGGATCACTAGCAATTAAATTCAAAAATTTAGTCATAGAGGCTTTTCCATCTAACATGCCTTCATCCATATTAACATCAACGATTTGTGCTCCATTTTCAACTTGAGATCTTGCTATTGTCATTGCTTCTTCAAATTCTCCTTTCAAAATATGACGAGCAAACTTTCTTGACCCAGCAACATTACAACGTTCTCCTATGTTTACAAAGTTTGTTCCTTTGTTAACTTTTAACACTTCCAATCCAGAAATAATCATACTCTCTAATTGAATATTCGGTGGTGGAACTCTGGGTTTATATTGCGAACAAGCTTCAACAATAGCTTTTATATGATCTGGTGTTGTACCGCAACATCCTCCCAAAATATTAATTAAACCTTCTTTTGCAAACTCTGCAACTGCTTTTGACATCATCTCAGGCGTCTCGTCATAATCTCCAAATGTATTAGGCAAACCCTATATACGTAAAATCGCCAGGAAAATTTAATATTAAATTGAAATTTATAATGATAATAATGATAAATTAAGAATATACTTACAGCATTTGGATAACAAATTACGAATGAACTTGTGGATTTTGCGATATTTTGAATAAACGGCTTCATTTGTTCAGCACCCAAAGCACAATTTAGTCCAATTGCAAGAGGATGTGAATGATTAATGCTATTGACAAAAGCTTCTCCGGTTTGACCACTAAGAGTGCGTCCAGATTGATCAACAATTGTACCAGATACAAAAATTGGGGTCCTTTTATAATTTCCTTCTTCAAACAACAAATCAATTGCATATAGTGCTGCCTATTAAATTTTAATTATAATTATTATATTCCTGAAGAAATCCAAAAAAAGATTATAGGCATAAGACTTACCTTCGCATTCAAAGTATCAAAAATAGTTTCTACTAATAAAATATCGGCTCCACCGTCTAATAAACCTCTAGCTTGTTCCGAATATGCTTCAATTAACTCATCGAAAGTGATATTACGATAGGCAGGATTTTCTACAGATGGCGAAATAGAACATGTACGATTGGTTGGTCCGAGCGCACCACAGACAAACCTCGGTTTGCTTGAATCTCGTGCTGTAACCTGATTATTTATAAAAATATGTAAAATGATGAATTTAAATAAACGAATAAATAATCTTTTGAACTTACTTCAATACATGCTTCCTTTGCAAGTCTAGCAGCTTCTTTATTTAATTCATAAGCATATTTTTCACAAGCATAATCCGCTTGACTAATAAAGGTACTACAAAAAGTATTGGTTTCAACGAAGTCTGCCCCAGCTTCTAAATATGCAATATGTATATTCTTAATATGTTCGGGTTGTGTTAAAGCCAAAATGTCATTATTCCCTTTTAAATCATGCGGATGATCTTTAAATCTCTCTCCTCGAAAATCTTCTTCGGAGAGTTTTAGTGACTGAACGACAGTACCCATTCCACCATCAAGAAACATGATGCGTTTAGTGAGTTGTTCTTTAAGATAAGTATTAAGATCTACTTCGCCTAAGGAAATGGAACGTTCATCATTTAATCCATTTGTAATAAAATTTTTGTTTAAAGAAGTATCACGTCCTATTTTTGGTTCGGTATCTGGTGACGCACTTGTAGTAGCGATGCTCCTAGCCAAGTCAGCACTTTCACTGGGACCACCAGTATTATTTTCTTTACTGGTAAAATAAGATACAGCATTTCCAACAATTTCATGATTCACAACATAGTCTATAGCTTTGCTTGAAACTTCTGTTGTTTTATTGGTAACATCTTTAACGAGTTCAGTTGGAGATTTATTACTCATTAGTGTAATTGTAGTACTAATTAATGTCCAAAGTGCCTGAAAAGCCTGGTTTAATTCAGTATAACAAAAATAAACTGTCTCAAATATAATTTCTTTTGCCTCAACAAAACTTTTTGGAATTGGACGATTGAGAAGTTGACTGTTACTGTTTGACAGCCTATCGGGAAAATTGCTGTTACTTGACATAATTTAATTTATTTATATGCCAATTTAAGAAAAGAAAAAAAACAATAATGCATTTGAATCTTTAAAAGGTACTTTGTCACAATGTCACAATGTCGCATAAAATCATCCATTAACAAGTTAACACATTTTTTTGTTTGATTCTGCATCATGCAGACCATGCAGATCATATATATTATACCGCTTGATGACTGTACTGTCGAATAAAACTCTAGAAACTAATAATCTAAAAAAATGGCAGCAGAATATAAACAAGTATTATATGAAATACAAAGACAAAATGGAAATAAAGTATGTTTTTAACTGAATTGAACTTTTTTTTTTAATAATCGAATTTAAACTTACATATTTAGAATTGTGTTGATTGTGGAGCACCTAATCCACAATGGGCATCGGTTTCTTTCGGAATATTTATTTGTTTAGAATGTTCTGGAGTTCATAGGTCTTTTGGTGTTCACGTTAGGTAAAGTAATAATGTATTATTTTGTACCTTTTTTTGTGAGATGAGTTTAGCTAATTTCTATCGATAATAAGTTTTGTTCGCTCGATAACCATGGATAAATGGTATGACGATCAAATTAAGAAGATGAAAGTAAGTCATTAGGATACAATAGTGCAGATATGATAAAACAATCGAATTCTAAAGAAATTATAATTTTATTTTTTTTTTGTTATAACTTAGCTTGGAGGGAATACTGAATGGAGAGAATTTTGTGAGGCATCATCAGAATATTATCCCGAAATGTCTTTAAAAGATAAATATCATAGTAAATTTGCAACTGAATATCGTGAAAAGGTTTGTAAAATTATTTTATATTGTTTAAAAGAAAAAAAATTGTCTTATTCTTCTAATATTTTTTTAGTTGACAGCAAAATGCGAAGGGAGAAAATGGACACCATCTACACAAAGTTCTGGAAAAATGCCAAGTCGACCGTCATCATCTAACAGTAATCGATCATCAAATCAGAATAGTGTCGGTGCGGCTGTGCGACCAACATCATCATATCAATCATACCAATCTAATGGATCTAGCGGAGATTTAAATAGCCTAAATAATAGTAAGAGTTTTTCCTCACCTGATAATAAAAAAAAAAATGAGGATTATTTTGCAAATTTGGGAAGAGCAAATGAAACACGGCCAGATAATTTGCCACCAAATCAGGGAGGAAAATATACGGGGTTCGGTAATCCGGCATTTGCAAATGAAAATATATCATCCTCAAGTGCTTCGGTACCAGATTTAGATGAATTAATGAATGATCCTGTTAAAGCTTTCACAAAAGGATTAAATTTTCTTGGACATCATGTCGCAGAAGGAGCAAAATTGGCAGCTCAAGGAGCTGAAACCTTAGGGCAAACTGTTAACGAACGTGTGATTAAACCTACAACAGAAAAAGTAAGAGATCCCGAATTTACTTCACAAGTTGCAGGTTATGGAGCCTGGATTGGTAAAACCGTTAGTGAAACTGCTTCAAGAGGTATATCAACTATATCGAGCATTTCTTCAAATCAATCCTCATTTTCAGCTAGGCAAAATTATTCTTCTATATCAGATAATTCTTCTTATTACGACCGTTCTTCTTATAATGATAATGATAATGGAGACAGTGATTTTTTTGCAGATACTATTAATCATTACCAACAAAGAAATTCTCCTTCTGATAGTGGAAGAAATTCTCCTTTTAATAATAACACTAATACAAGATCTTCTTCACCTAAAGTTTCTTCGTCTGGTTCTATTACAACTAGAAGAAGAAATGAAGTAATTAAGAAAGATAATAATGGTTGGGATGACGAATGGAATAGTTGGTAATTAATGTTTAAAATAATAATGTTTAGGAATTGAAAAAGTTTTGAGGAATAAGCTTGGTAAGGAAAGAGTTTGAAAGGAGTGTTTAGTAGATGTTTTTTATTTGTGTATTTGTTTAGATATACAGAGTTTATTTTAAAGAAAAGATATTCTCAAAATAATATTATTATAACAATTTGCCATATAAATGTTTTTTGCCTTAATTTACCTTTGAGCCCATGCTCTAAGAGACTTATTCGACCAATCATATTGCTTTCACGTGGTTTAACGTTAATTAGAAGTGAACTCCTTGTTTTTAGTCTTTTTCCGTGCTAAGAAAATGTCAAATAAAACAGAACAACTAATTAATTTATATACGCATAGAGTAGCAACAATAGACAAACCATGTTTTATATGTAATAAATATACGAGATCCGTTTTAAGAACTGATAATGGACTAGATTGGTTTTATACTTGTGAAAGGTATATTTGCGAAAATTAGTGATTCCAAGGATAGTTAATTATAAAGAAAAGAATAATCTATTTAGTTTCAGTCATTTAAGTGATAGAGGATTTGCTACACCTATTCCAGAACCAGAGCCTGAACCCAAGCTACCTGTTCAATCAACAAAAGCAAGAATTTCGCGAAAAGACGATTCTTTAAAGTCTAAATCTGATCCTGATCTTAATCAAGAAAAGGATAAATCAAATGATTCTACGAAAATAGAAAGTATAAACAGCAAATTGCAACACCTAAATCAACAGAACAACCACAACCACCTAAACCAACTAAACCTAAACAATATAAATTACATAGCAATATTTTTTATTTAAGAGAAGATAAATTAAATAAAAAGCGTCAAAAAGTAGAAGCTCAAAATATTTTAAGTAAATTGCCGAGTGTGCCTAAAAATTCTTTACAATAATTCAAATTGGATTAAATCATGCGTCTTTCAATCTTTCATATACTTCGAATTTATGTCGTTTCATTTCATAGTCTGAATGGGGTCCAAAATGCCCTAAAATAAATATTTTGGGAAAGTTGAAAATTAGAGAAAACTTGAAGAAATTAAAAAATTTCTTTTATTACCTTCGTTGAAACATGATTGACAATATAAATCTCCATCACAATCTCTACATTTTATAATCGCATCTTCATTACAAATACCTAATTTGAAAAAAAAGGTCAGACATTTACTACAATTAAAATTAATACGATTAATACTTACAGCACCAAGTATTAGGATCATAGTCATTTAATCCAAATTCCGATAAATCAGTTGGTTTAGGCGGAGGACCTAAACTACTAATGCTAATATTATTTTTATTTGAAATATCTTCATTGGTAGCATGTATTTTAAATTCTTTTAATTGATTGTATCTTTTTTCTAATTCAATAAAATCTTGTTCTTTCTTTTCTCTTAATTCATTTAAATTATCTTTATATTTGGATTCTAAGTTTATTTCATCTTGTATTTCTTTAATTAAACTTGTTGCATCATCATTTTCATATAAGCTTTTATCAGAGGATGTAAATTCTTCACTTAAAAATTTTGTCCCTATTTTATTTAATTTTTTTTGATCAACATGGATTGGAGTATCTAGGGGCTCCGACGTTAAAAATTTTTCAACCTGGTCTTGCCTTTTCATCATTAATTAAACTTGTTAAATTTGATGTTGAAGCATAACTGTTTGTTAAATCTATTACAGAATTGTTTGTTTTCGCTATATTTTTGTTGGAACTTGGTTTATGTCCGAATAGTTTTGTAAATCGTTCAACCAATTCTTCTTCACTTTACAAGCATTCTGTTAGTAATTTTATCAAAATATATAATTGAAATAATAAAAACTATATTTACGTTAAATTATCTTTATTATCTCTAGACATTTTAATAGAATGACTCTTCCGCTCTCTTTGTTACAATTTTCCATAGTTTAAACTTGTATAACCTTCCCGTGAATATCATTCTAACCAATTATAAGTTTTTCCGAGACGATTTTTTACACAACCACCTGCGTTTTGCAGAAGCCGGAATTTTCTCTCCATTCTCAATAAAATGAGTTCACCAGAAATGAAAGAATTTCAAAAATTACTTTATGAAGAAATTATAATTAACCAAATTTCACGTCACAATCCACCTCTAATATCACAAAAGTGTATTTCAACTTTATTACGAATAGTAAATAATATTTTGGAAGAACCTTACAATGAAAAATTTCGTAAATTACCTGAAAAAAATAATCTGATTAACTCTAATGTTTTGCAAATCACTGGCGGTAGAGATTTTCTTGTTAAAATCGGGTTTAAATCAAAAGTTGTAGAATTTGAAAAATTTTTTATTATAGAAGTAAAAAATACTGCTCCCGTTGATAAAGATGGTAGTAAGAAAATCAGTGATGAATTGTTTTTAACTAGACAATTAGAAAGATTGGAAATTGCTCAAAAATTACTTGAAGATTATTTAAAAAAAGTTACTGAACATGCTGAAGCTGTAAGACGAATGCAAGAGAAAGAAAAAAGAGCTGAAGAACTTCAAAAAGCTGCCGTTTTGGAAAATATCAAAGAAGATAAAGAACGTAGACAAAAGCAACAAGAACAACTTAAATTACGTAGACAGCTTGAAAAAGAAACACAGAGACATGAAGAAAAGTTAAGTGTGGATGAAGAAAAAGCAGAGTTTGAGCAACATCATCTGGAGCAACCACCGTTTTATCGTCCCTATCATCATTCTCATTTTGAACAAAAGAAAAGCTAATTTATATTTATTTTGTAGTTATAACTAGTAAAAAAAATCATTCATATTATGAATAAATTTTACTGTTTCTTTTCCATTTTCCTTTTTATCTGCTATAAATTATTCTTTTTTTCCTTGCTAGAAAATGTTTTTCGAAGTTATTTTTTTATGTACATTCTAATAAAATCCACTTTGGGATATTTCGTTAAAAACAAAAAAAATATTTTATCTTTTTTATCGTTCAGATGGTCAAGTATCTTCCGTCATGATTTTAACAAATTCTTCTTCGTTTACTTTTTTTTTTAAGTAATAAAATTCGTAAAGGAAATATAAAACTTTAAAACGATGCAAGTTCATTTTAAAATAAAAAGGATACTTTCTCCATCTTCATCTAAGTCGAATTCATCTATCATCGCTTGTAATTCATCTTCATCTAAATTTTCTCCCAATTCTTTTGCAACTCGTTTCAAGTTATGAAGCGATATTTTTCCAGTATTATCATCATCAAAAAGTTGAAAGGCTCTATGAATTTCTTCTATAGGTGATCTATTTACAACTCGTTCTGCCACTAAATTCATTAAGATTTAGTTTCTTGTCAAATACTTACTAACTTTAAAGAAATCCTCAAATGTTATGACGCCTTCTTCATTTTTATCATGCTGTCGGAGAATTCTCAGTAATTCGGGTTTTTTCTCATCAAATCCAAGAGCTTTCATGGCAAATTTCAATCCGTGAATATCTAAAGCATCATCTTTGTCGGTATCAAATAATTCAAAAGCTTCTTTAATTTCAACTTTTTGTTCTTCTGATAATTGAGGTGGTGTTTTTGAATTTATCGTCGTAACGACGTATTACTACTAATAATATTAGTTGCGACAGTCGCGTTTGTTACGCGTGGCAGAATTTGTTATATTACTAGTGTGAGGACTGTTATATTTCAAACTCATTTTATTTTGTTTAATGGAGAGATAATACGTATTCTATTACCTTCCGTTCACCATTATAGCAATTTCTCTTCAGTCTTACGGCGCAATTACATATATAGAATCGGGCAGAGAATCTCAAAAAAATTTTTTTGCTTAGCCGTTTCTTGACTGTCACATGCCGTATCACATGATAATGCATAATTCTTTTTAGGGGATCCTTAACGTATACCCCGGGTATAGGATATTATCCTATACCTCCCTTTTTCTTAAATATGATTGGCTCAAAATGCAGTACAATCTATCATTATTAGCCACAAAATTAATTGGACGTTATTATTTTTGTACAACACTAGCAGTTTACCCGTTGCTTCGCATCGGGAATTGTTTCCAAAACCTTATAATATTTAAATAAACTTCACTGAAATTAGCTGTAATTCTGGCCGGAATTAAATGATCGTCAGTCAAATTTCCTTTTTCGGAATAAAAAATTTCAAATTTTTAGTAGAAAGTAAAATTTCCTTTTTTGGATTTCGAGTAACACAAATTTCCTTTTTTGGATATAAAATTTTCAATTTTCGTAGGAAGAAAATTTTCCTTTTTTGGATTCGTGTAACGTTACACAATTAAGAGTTATTTATACAGGTAATCTAAACGTTACGGTTACACACAAAAACAATTATTATTATAGATATTTCTTAAGAAAACAATTTCGCGCGAAAAAAATAGAGTATTAAATTTGTAATTTCACAATATTTTAATTTCATACATAACAAAAGACCCAAAATTTTAATATTTTAATGTTTTAA
>NQWY01024880.1:0-11293 GCA_019425655.1 Rhizophagus prolifer
GTAAATGGATTGTAAGGTTAAAGAAAGGTCTGGCAAGTCGTTATTGGGAGAGTTTGGTAAGCTAATATAATTTTGATTTCTCGGTAATATTATTAAGTTATTGTGTTAACTTACTATGAAATTCTTGAAATAGGTAATGGCGGTAATTGGAGACCAATTTGATGTTGGTACGGAAATTTGCGGTGCGGTGCTGTCCATCCGCAGTTCGGAGGACATCTTGTCCCTGTGGAATCAGTCAGCACACGAAGGAAGAATTAATTTAAAAATAAGGTTTTATCTTAGATAATTAAGTTTTTTTGGTTTATTTTTAATTAACTTTCTTTTTTTTATTTCCTTAGAGATACGATGAAAAGGGTTTTGAATTTACCCTCCGATACTATTATGGAATATAAAACACACAACGATGCTTTGAAGGATAACTCTAGTTTTAGGAATACAGACGTTTTTCGATAAAAAAGTAATTTTCTAAAAAATTGCTTCTTCTATTTGAGAATAATACAGATTTATCGTTTCTCGACTTTTTTCGTCCTAAAATTAAAATGTAAATTTGTTTAAGAAGGAAAAAAAGATACAGAAAGTGATAAATTTGTCTTCTTAATCAATGAGAGTAAAATTTTATCTTATTACCTTTATAATAAAATTTCACGGCGGAATATATCACATGCTAAACGATTCAAGTCAATAATTCATCACAATGATTAACTTAAGTTACGATTATCAATGTAATGCATGAAGATCAGTCCGATTTAATGTATGATCTGTGTAGCGTCAGAAAAGCATAAAAGGAGCGTTCTCACGAAAAATACGTATTTCATTCATGTAACTTTTATTGAAATAATTTCTAGACTACTTTGGACGTAAAATAATGCAAGCGTTACGCTATAAAGAGTCATATTTTTTTTAATTTATCTCTGTTTCTTTAAATGTATGTACAAAATTCCCATGAAGGTTAACCTTGAGTTTTGAATTTAATCGTTTGTTAGGGAAAAAAGGAACGTAGAAACTTTGGAATAAATGCTCCTGTATAATACGAATATTTAAAAATTCACAAAAGGTTTAAATCATCATAAACATTTATGAGAAGTCAGTATTGTTAATATATTATATGTATAATTTTTTATTTGAAATACGCTTTTTAAAGGCTGTCTTTTACAATAAATACCTTACCCAATTTTGGTCTTCTTAGAAGCACTACTTGTACTAGCATCATCGCTATTATCGTTTACTGCAATGTGTGGCGACAACGTGCGTTTAGTACTTGAAGTTGATATATCTGAATCATTTAATGGGGAAATGCCCCAATTACCCTGAGTGTCTTCTGTATTTTCATCAGATTTATTAAAGTTATTGTCATCCCATGAATTATCGTCATCTTTAGGTGTTTCGAATTTATTTTCAAACTCTATCCCTTCAATTATAGTATGGCTCGGCTCATCATTTACACCTAAAATACAAATGGATATAACAACATTAAAACATATAATGGTTTAATTAGAAAGAAGAAATTCAAAAGACTTACCGTTAACCATTTTATCGTCATCCTCTTGATCCTGTTCCTCTTCAATTTCTAAATCGGCTTTCGCTATTGCACTTATCCAATTATTCCAAGATAGGATCTCGATGTTTCCTATCTCTTTTGTTATATTTTTTTCTAGGGCTATATGATATTTTTTCCCATTCTCCATATAGTCTGAAAAAAACTTGGAATCACGTAATAAGCCTTCAGAAACTTTTCTGACTTTCTTGTCATCTTTTACTATTAGCCAACAATGAGTATCATCAATCCATTGAATGAATATGTTTCCAAACTCACCAAATATCGTATGAAGAATCGCCTGTGAACAAGACATAGGAATTTTTGATAACAAAAATCCGTTTGACTTAGGAGGTGGGTCTATATATGTGAAGATAATTAAACGAGTTAAATAAAATATTAATCTCTGCTTTTTAAAATTCTTTCGAACACTTACATCCATCATCACCATCTAGACATATATATTTAAAATCAGATCTCAACAAATGTAATTTATTATAAAAACGGGTTAATTTTTCGGTCTTGAATAACTTTGTAACCAAATTCGTATTTTCTTCGTCCGTATATTCATGCCCCTGCTCCATTGAATCGTCAGTATTTTCCGAGAGTTCATTGAAAACGTTATAGTATATATCTACTTCTTGCTCTTTTTTTCGAAATTTGCATCATTAATTAAAGAATATTTCAAATTTTGTAGGATTTTTTAAGCTTACCTTTTTCATTCAACAAGTATACTGCTAATCTTATAAAATTGTATCCGGTAATGTATGCATCATAACCAGCCTCATGATTATGCGATTTATCGTTGAGTTTATAACGAGTGAATTGTGGATCTAGGACTGTAAATTATTATATAAATATTAGCGGGAGAATGTTTTTCAACCAATTTTCGGAGAATCTTCCTCAAAAGGTGGTGTTTGTACAATATCTAAAATAGCTTGAACTCCATTTTTGGGTATCAACTCCTGATATTAAGTTAAACATTATATGACATGTTATTACATATTATTCTACGAGATATATACTAGTTACGAATTAAAATTACCTGTAACCTTTTATGGGTGGCTGCTAAATGTTTGGTATCAATAACACTAGAATTTTTGAAAAAAAGAATGTTAACAATAATTTCAACTTTTGAAATCCTGTGTGATATCTATCAACTCACAGTTCAAACAATTCGTGTACAAGTTTCTTCCATATCTTTAATTTTTCAGGTAATTCCTCCCAGAATTGATGTACCAACTGGCACATATCTAAAAAGCAATTATGACCAATGATAGGTTTTTTAGAAGTTACTAACAGCTCAATAATGCTACGAAAATTTAAGCTAGCAGACAAAGCCTAAATAAAGAATGATAATAGAAATTAATGAACGATAAAATATTAGTGTACAAATTCTAATCTAAAACATACATCAGCCGCATCATCCTTTGATTTTTTTTCCTTTTCTTCTTCTGTCATTCGTGAGAACAAGATGCATTTTGGTCTGCTCTCTGCTGACGCGAGACCACTGAACCTATATTATAATTATAAAATAATGAATACTCTAAAAAAAATGAATATGTATATTATTTAAGGATATGATAAAACCTTTGTCTATATTCATGAAAGATCAAACGTTTCTGTTTTATACTGGGAGTTTCCACTGTTAATTGTTCATCATTCGTATCGCAAAGCCATTTATCAATAGTTGACCTTTCGTTTTGATTTCCCAATTTAAAAGTAAGAAAATTCACATCCAAAGATTCTAATTGGAAAGAATACCAAAGCATTGACTTACATAGTTTTTTCGGCGAATGCTTTTGTTTCATCATCTGGAGGGTTATCTACAATTAAGACAAATATCAATTAAATGATCGAAGTTACTAGATAGATTAATTCGATTAATTACCAAGTTGCCTTTGTGCAATGTCAACTCTTCTCTGTGTAAGCTTAGTTTCATCCGTTTTATTAAGAAATGGTATACCTTTATAGTTTATATTATAAAATTATGACCAATTGTAATATTAATATATTTTGTTAAATCAAATTACAACATATAAATGGGTAATTGATGGTCTGTTAATTTCGTACCTTGTGCGATTAATTTATTGAAGTCAAAACCACAATTTGATAAAAAATGTAAACTAGATCCACTGCACATAAAACACATATCATGATAATCCTTCCTATCAGAATTCGCTGGAAATATATAAAAGTTGAATGGTCTTGCAACAAATGCGTTCTCCGCTTCCGAGTATGTAAAAGTACATATCCCGAATTGAATTATAAGAAACTAAAAATATGACAAATCTTACTGTTATAATTTCTTATATACCATTCAAATGTTAGAAAGGGATGAAAAAAAAAAATGAATAATCACATACTTTTGTAGCGGCAATTCGAACTTTTGTATATCTTGACTGTGGATCATCGAAAGTTTTTATTCTCTCAATGCTCTCGCTCAAACCTATTGTAATAAAAGAAATTCGCGTTTTAACAAAAATAAATTCATATTGACAATAAATAATTTTATTACGCACCAGTCAACTCTGTGTCAATAGCTATGAAATCGGCTTCTTCAATGGCCTTTTGAACGATGGGAAAAAGTTCGTGGAAATTATTTTTAATAACTTCCATATTATATAAATTTGGGTTAAAACGAAATATTGAATTTCTTGTTCATAGATCTCTAGGGAATAATTTATTTACCGGTACTTCAGAGTTTTTATAATGTTTTGCTAAATCATTTGTCATAAAGGTCGTAAAAGTTTAAAGAACGACACTTTACGGTAATTATATATGACGATTATGACGATTATGCAGTCAGGAAAATGCATTATGATTTATGATTTGTGTCACCGCGAAACCTTTGAATGTTAATAATAATTGAGTCCGGACTCCGGTCATTTACATCAATCTATTTCATGTCATTGTTGTCATTGTCTCCATTGATGATTAGAAGTTCTTCTCGGAACTTCGAATCTGTCATTATAACTATATAAAGACAGGATGCATTACACGGACTTTCAGAACAATCAACAATCTTTAGTCGTTCATTTTTTTTTTTGGAAGAGATCCCCTCCCTAAAAGGCTAAAATACCGGTAATTGAGAATTGATTTAAGGGTCATCCTATTTTCCAAATCAAAATTTTTCTGGCATGCAGTTTAAAGCTAATATAAAAAGGAGATACGCACAATAAAGATTTTTCTCAGATAAAATATTATAAACGCGTAAAACAAAAATAAACTTAATTTCGACTCTGATTATTTTAGGTTTTGTGAATAATTGTGTTCTATTTCTGATGTTAATGATTTTCAAACAAGGAGGGAATTTTTAAAGCGAATCCTTTTTCTTAGTAAAGAATGGTTTAAACGCGTGTTGGAGATTTGTGTAATTGTATTTCCACTAAAATTAATGTGGAACTTTCATTGTTAATCAGCTAACCTTATAACTGTCATTTAAATATTACACCATTTCATATTTAAAAGGGTTTAAAATGTTAACTGCTTATTCTGACTAGTGTTTTACTTTCTCGAAAATAAAAGATGGTTCAAACTATACGAATTTCGACTTATGATGAATTTGATGGAACTATTAATAAAATTGTTCAAGAACGTAAAGGACAAAACATCTTTGTCGTTTTATTCGGTAAGAAAAAAATTAAAAGTTACTTGTTTTTGCTGTAAAAAATGCATTTATTGACGTAACTAATATTTTATTTTTATAAAAAAAAGGTACTGAAAATCCAGATACCGGAAAATCGTGGTGTCCAGATTGTGTAAATGGTAAATTTAACCCGATTTTTTTTTTCAGCCCATAATTAATTCTTAAATAATTATAAATTTCTTAGCTGATCCTTTAATCCGTAAACACCTTGAAGAAGAAGCACCTGTTAATTCCGTATTAATTGAAGTTCCTGTTGGAACAAGAGGGGAGTAAGTAATTTAGGATTAAAATTATAAGTTTCCAGATTTATTATTATTTTTAACTAAAAGTGAAAATATAGATATAAAGGTAGACCTGATAATCCTTATAGGCTTCATCCAAGAATTCAATTAAAATCCATTCCAACATTAATCAAATGGACAGAAAATGTTGAAACCGACAAAAGATTGGTAGAAGAAGAATGTGCACGTGATAATTTATTGAGCGCATTTTTTTCAACTTAGTATACGATATACTTGTAGTAATGTCCTGTAAAAATCTGCAAACTTTCTATTTATAATGTGGTTTTCTCAAGTTGTGAAATTATAATACATTATAATTTTTTTTTTTACTTTATTCGAGTATAAAGATTAATATCATTTTAATAAAAATTACAACTTTGCTTTTGCTTTATCAGGTTTAAAGAATGTTTCGCTTATATTTTTTCTTTGAATTTTACCCGTGGCAGTCTTAGGCATAACATCAGTAAAATAGATTTTTTTTGGTATTTTAAATTTAACAAGATTTTTTCCACAATAATCTTGTAATTCTTTTTCAGTAATTTGCTGACCTTTCTTCAAAATAACAGTAGCATGAACTTCTTGCCCATACATTTCATCAGGTACAGCAAAAGAAACAGCTTCGGAAATCGAAGGATGTGATAAAAGAACTGAGTCGATTTCTAAAGGAGAAATTTTTTCTCCACCACGATTAATTAATTCTTTAATACGTCCTGTTAAATATAAATATCCATCTTTATCAAGTTTACCTTGATCACCTGTTCTAAACCACCCATCTTTTGTAAATGATGATTTATTAGCTGATGGATTATTAAGATATCCTGGTGTCACATTTGCACCTTTAATACACACTTCACCTTCCTCAGTTGGATTGCCATTTTGATCTAAAATAGTTATTTGAACTCCCTGACCCAACCCAACTGAACCAGGCTTATGCGGTAAAGGTGGTAATGGATTTGAGGTCATTTGATGAGCTGCTTCAGTCATAGCATAAGCTTCCAGTACAGGCGCATTATATGCCTTTTCAAGTTCCTTTAAGGTGCTTGGAGCAAGTGATGAAGAACACGAACGGATAAAGCGTAATTTAGGTGCCCCTCCACTTGGAGGCGGATGACGCAATAAAATTTGATGAATTGTAGGGACTTTGTATTAAGATTTGATGAAAAGAAGAGGTTAGATGTTTCCCAGTTCTTTTGACATATTATAAATTTACTTTTCTTACCGGCAGTGTACCAAGTACATCCATATCGTAAAAAGTGTTTCCAAAAATCGGTGGCAGAGAATCTAGGAGGAATTACTACCGTTCCTCCTGATAATAAAGTGGATAACATACCACCAATTAGACCATGAACATGAAAGAGTGGCATCACTAGCAAGGTGCGATCGCTTGGAACCAAATTGTATGTACGAATTATATTATTCATAGTGGTTGTAATATTACGATGCGTAAGTGGAACACCTAAGTTTCACCTTTGGGTCGTCCAGTTGTTCCTGATGTATGTAATAAAAGAGCGACATCAGAGGGATGAGGATCTCGGTTTTCAAATTTTCCTCCTTTTGCATTTCCATGAATATCCAAATTGATTTGTTGACTATGATTATCCCACGATATTTCAAAAATTATCGCATTAAAAGCTCTAGCAGCCTGAACTGCAGGTTTATTTTGGTTTACCCAACCTTTTGGTACTATCATTACTTTACTTTTTGAATCATCTAAATAAAATTTAAATTCATTTTCGGCATAATTCGGATTTAATGGTGCTGCAATATTTCGAAGTAACGTAAACGCTAGAAAAGTAATTGTAAATTCCAATGAATTGGGTAAGACAATAGCGATAGCTTCTTGTGGTTTTACATCACATTTTTCAATTATTTGTTGTTGAAATGATTTAATTTGATCAAATAATTGTTTATATGAAAGTTCTGGACCACTATCTGGAATGATGATAGCTGGTGAAGTCGATTTATGTGAAAATATATCTGCAAGAGTTGCAAGAGTTGCCATAATAAATCAACAAAAGGAAAGGAAAGGAAATGAATTATTGGTGGAATTTATACTTGTTGATTATCATCTATGACGAACTTTTGATGTAACATTTAGCCATTTAGCTATTACTAATATAGACCTGATTATCCGAAACGTGAAGCGTTGATATAAATGATGAATAAGCGGTGAAGAGTCTAATAAACAAAACATTTGTTGTAAAACTTGTAAAACAAATCGTTGTGTTAATTAACGCATTTACTGTATGATTCAGAATTGAACTTTCTATAATATTAAATGTTTTCTATTACTTTATCAAGTATTTGTGTTTTTGTAGAAAGGGATTAATTTTTTCGTAATTTCTTCTAGTTAAATAAAGAATAATTTTTAAAACAGTGGATAGTTTTGCTAACGCCCTTTAAAAATATGGTCGTACATGGTTAAAGTCGGTTAATTCCTCTAGATGAATTTTAGTAATTCCTGTACTCTATATTCAAAAGTTTCTATTGGCAAAAATTTGGAAGAAGCCGTGTAACATTGTAGATAATCTAATTTCAGTTTTTTTTTTTTTTATAAAAAAAAAAAAAATTATGTTCATGTTTACACAATATTTAAAATTTGCACGGAATAATTTTTGTAATTCAAACAGAGCTTGTTTATCCAAAAATTATTCTATTTTTAATCCAAATATAAGAACACCTTTCACGGTTCTTGGTATTGAAACTTCTTGCGATGATACAGGAGTTGCAATTGTAAATTCAGACAGACAGATTATAAGTGAAGCAATTCACCTTCAACAACAATTACACGAACCATATGGAGGAATCGTTCCTAACTTGGCAATGTCAAGCCATCAACAATATTTACCACTTGTAATACGAGAAGCCTTAGATAAAGCAAACATGGATATCGTTAAAGATATCGATGTTATTGCAGTTACGAGAGGTCCTGGACTTCCTGCTTGTCTTGGTAATGGATTGAGCGCGGGAAAAGCTTTGGCTGCTGCACTTTGGTAAATGCAAAAAAAAAATCATTTCATTGCGTAAAAAATATTGAGCGAACCAAATTTTCTTATCGTTTATATTTTATAGTAAACCTTTAATAGGCGTCCATCATATGGCATGTATTAACGCTGAATAACTAAATCCAAGAGCTTAAATATTTCATTTTCTTTCAGATGTAACGTTATATCGTATATCCTATGTATAGGAAGCTCATGCACTTACGGCACGTCTCACTCATCCAACTCCAGATTTGTTATCTTTTCCTTTTTTGACATTATTAATTTCTGGTGGACACACTCTCATATTGGTAGCACATGGTGTTAATCATTACATTCATCTTGGAACAACTATAGATGATTCGGTTGGAGAGGCATATGATAAAATTGCTCGACTACTTAAAATACCTTGGCTGAAAGGTCGCGGAGGTGGGCCTGGTGCAGCATTAGAACAGTTTGCTGAAAATGGAGACCCTAAGAAATTCTCGGTTCCAATACCAATGACAAAAGATAAACGTAGAAAAGAAGCAATGGATTTGAGTTTTAGTGGACTGAAAACATCAATCAGTACTCTAATTACAAGGCATAACTTGGATCTAGATGATGAAAATATTAAGAGAGATTTAGCTTCGACTTTTCAGAAAGCGGTTATAGCCCATTTGACAGATAAATTAGAATTAGCTTTTAAATGGTGTAAAGAAAAGGGCATCCCATTAACAGCTTTAGTCGCAAGTGGTGGTGTAGCAAGTAATAAAAGCATTCGTTCAAGGTAAGAAATTAAAATACTTGGTTTGGCGTTTTCAATTTACCCGACTTTTTTTTAGCTTGGAATCGTTAGCAATTGGACAGTATAACGTTCCATTAATATGTCCTCCACCACATTTATGTACTGATAATGGTGTTATGATTGCATGGGCGGGGGTGGAACGTTTCCGCATAGGATTAGTAGACGAATATACTATTGATCACATGCCGAAATGGCCGATTTCGTCTTTAGGGTCTTCAACGGCCCTATAATTTTTAGTTTTAAATCTTATAGGATACAGATAGATAACTTAAGAATATATTTGAGAAATTTTTGAGAAATAATAATATTTATTTATAGTAAATATGTAACCGTTTAGAAAAATTAGAAATTTCATCTTAAAGCTATATTTTACTGAAATGAATTATAAAATTCGATATCTTTTTTTCATTGGATCAGGATCGCTACATCTCGATACAATTCTATCTAGAGTTATTAAAGCTAATAAGACAATATCAATTGTAGATGTTCCGCCTTTTGTATAAAGCAAAAAAAAAAAAAAAATTATTAAGTTTGATTATATATGTATGAAATTTACAATTACCAGGAATTATACAAACCAACTCCAATCTCATTCAAGAGTTCATCGTATGTAAATTCATTCCAAGCCTGTTTCGGAAAATCTGGCAAGTCATGTTTATCTTAAATAATCACGAATATCCCCTATTAATATTTTATTAATATTTAATTAATGTAAGAATAACAAAGGAATTTTTTAGCTTACCTCCGACCATCTCATTAATATCATATATAACTTGATTTAAGAACTATTATAAATATATAAAATTATGTTCAAATTTTATATTAGTCGAAACTATCACAGAATAACTTACGTCTATAGAAATTTGTCTACGAATATCAAGACCAAGTGTTTCCATCTCTTCTTTTGTAATTGGTCTAATTTGTGTACATTCCGGAAGTTCATTAGTAGATAAAGATGGTGAACTTGATCTAGGAGACATTTGCTGTTCAAATAAAGATATTGGTGTTACATCATTTGATGCGTCGTTATTAGTAAATTGCCGAGATTTAGAGTTATCTGAATTTAACTTGATTCCATAATCTTTAATTAATTCGGGTGTGCCTAAAAAGATGCAATAATTTACATAAGCATAAGTATGGATATTTAATAATTGACTTTTTTTTAAACGATATTAACCAGCTTTAAGTAATGCTAAAGCGTGATCGGATAAACCAAAACTTTCAAGCGTTGGACTTTCTTGTGTTTGAGTGGAAAGTCTTTTGAATGTTTTGATAACAGGCGGTGTGAATTTTCTTTCAGATTCAGGATGAAACCTTGAAGGTTCGTTAGTTGATGTAGATTTTGATTCTACTTGAACAATTTCTTCCGTAGACTCCTTCGTCTTTTCATCAGCAATAATTGATGGAACGAAAGTTCCTACAAAAAAAGGATGATTGGTTATTCCCTTGTAATTAATAAAATTTGATTTAAAAAACGCGAAAATACGCGTAAACATACCTTCCAAACCGAATTCGCGTAATTGTTTCTCCAATAAACATATATCATGTTGCATCTATCATTAAATGACATTGGACAAAATTTTAAAGCTTTATAAGAAATTTTTTCATGATATCAAAACAATTCTTTAAAAAATACCTTTTCATAAACATTATTAGTAGCCCAAATTAAATCGCTCATATGATGTTTAGTATTTGGAGTTTTCTCTATTAAATTTATTTCATTCAACATTGATTTACTTTGTGTCAGCATATCACGAAAATAATTTTCCTGATACCCTGAGGATATCGGTAATGCGGGACTTTCAATTGTAGTTCTTTAATTTAATTATTTAAAAAAAAAATTGTTTTTTCCTTTAAATTTTAGAAGATATTAGGATATCAAAAATGTAATTAACAAAAAAAAAGTTACAAACCTCAACTCGCGACATGATTCTTCGATTTGAGTACCAAATTGTGTCAATTTCGTAAAAAAAACCTCCATCGTTAAAAGTTCGTAAATTATTAAAACGTTTGTTTTATATTCAAAAGAAAAAATAAACTATTCAGTGCTGAAAAATAAAA
>NQWY01024882.1:0-11921 GCA_019425655.1 Rhizophagus prolifer
CTTACAACTTCTGTAGTTTTAAGAGGTAAGTCAGCAGTAGCTTCGTACGCAAGAAGTTGTCCAATTTCATGCATAAGTTCTCTTATTTGTTTTGGCTTAGTGTTCTTATTACGAAGAATGGAGATCTTGTGGGCGACTAAAGGGTGACTGGAAGCACGAACGTAAGGCATTATTGAAGCTAAATCGAAGTACGACGCGGAAACTGAAATGAGATTTTTCGAACGCGGTTTTACGGGAACCAGTTTTACGGATCGACGAAATATCGTGAGAAATCATGCATGTTATGCATGCCGATTAATGCGGATTTTCAAATTGCATCGATAAGGATAATCGGACATTACGCCCTCTTTTAGTATGTATTGTGATTGGCTAAAATTTAATAATATAGAAGTTAATCAAACCCCCCAATGGTCTATCGAATTTATTAATTTACCCCAACTCCCCAACCACCTACGATCCGGATAATGAATCCTTTTCTTTTATGATCCAATTTTCGTAAAAGACAACTAAAGAAATAAAATGACGGACGAAGTTTCTTCCAACATAAGTGATACTTTACTTCATAAAATCTTGGAATCTGTCGAAGCCCTGAAAAGGGATCAAGAGTCGTTAGCGTTCAAGGTATTTAGTTCTAATAAATTGGCCAAACTGGAAATTATTGTTATTAACAAATCGCGACAATTAGCTCGAGTCATTCCAAGACAAGAACAAAGAAGAATTGAAAAAAATTCAAGAAAAACTTAATCCTAAGACGAGCATTTCTAAAACAACTGTGATTGCAAATAAAGGTTTGCGGACCTTTTATTTAAAGAAATAATTTTAGTGTATATTATTAACATTACTTCTATTAATAGTTGTAATCGATGAGAAAGAAACAGAAATACAATCGAAAGCGAGTTTAGAATCCAGTAGCGAGACGAATAAACAGTCAATATATAGCGATAGAATAATTCTTACAAGTAAGGCCTTTGCATTCTATTCGTTTTTTATTTTTAATACATTGACTGATTCACAATTCATCATATAGCATATCCTGATCAGTTTGGTATTAAGCCAATATCTCTTAAATGGGGTGAATTAGATCCTATTGTTCGTGGCCCAATTGTAGCATCTCGACATCCTAAGAGCATTAAGATTCGGTGCGTAAATTAAATTCTTATTTTTTTGACATTAAAATATTACATAACCAATTTTCTAAATTGATATCATTATTAGTAATGCGATTGGCGCTTATGGAGGTTCATATTGTGTCTATCGCGCCTTAGCAGTCGCTATGGGCGCGCTTGATCCCAATCACCATCCTGATTTCAAAAATACAGAACCTACGGTAGAAATAGGACCTCATCCACAATGGGGAAACCCTGATAAAATTGTTTCATTCGACCCTTTTGGTCATATTGCTACCACTTGCTTCGCTAACCAAATTTCTCAAGGAATCGATATTCGTCCAACCATTGCTATTACTAGAGCACATATGAAATTAGCAGAAATCGAAAATTCTGTTAAAGAGGGAAGATTGCAAATAGATGGCAAAGTTGTTATGAATGACACCGGAGAACTGAATGTTGTAAAAGCTGCAGTTGAGCCTGTATGGTATTTGCCAGGCGTAGCAGCAAGATTTGGCATTGACGAAGGATTATTACGCCGCGCACTTTTTGAAGATACTGGTGGGATGTATCCAGAATTAGTTACACGTCCAGATCTTAAAATATTTTTACCTCCAATTGGGGGACTTAGCGTGTATATTTTTGGGAATCCGAAAAATGTAAGCGATCCATCTAAGAAACTGACGGTGCGGGTACATGATGAATGTAATGGATCTGACGTTTTCGGATCCGATATTTGTACTTGTCGTCCATATTTAATTTTTGGTATGGAAGAATGTGTAAAAGAAGCTCAGAATGGCGGATCTGGGGTCATAGTTTATTGTAAGCGTTATAAATAATTTAAACAGTACTTTCACTACACGCCGCATTTTCTAATCACTTCATTTATAGTCCGTAAAGAAGGACGCGCTCTTGGTGAAGTTACAAAATATCTTGTGTATAACGCCCGTAAACGCTCCACCGGAGGTGATACTGCGGATAATTACTTTTTGCGTACAGGTATTTTCAGAAAGTTTTAATTATTAAAAATTAAATTTAAAATTAAAGAAAATTTATCTCTTAAAGAGAATGTTGCCGGAGTTAAAGATATGAGATTTCAAGCTTTAATGCCTGATGTTTTGCATTGGCTTGGCATCACCAAGATTGATCGGATGATGTCAATGTCAAATATGAAATACGAAGCTATTGTTGGATCTGGAATCGTTATTCACGAACGCATACCAATTCCCGATGAATTGGTTCCACCAGATTCTCGGTAATTATTTTAAACTCGTTTATTATAGAGTTGAAATTGACGCTAAAATTGCAGATGGATATTTTAGTGGTGGGAAAGCTCTTTCCAAAGAAGAATTGACTAAGGTTAGAGGAAGAGAATGGGATGATATTCAACACTAATTTATATGTAACGAACTTATTATCATGTAATTAACTAAAGTGTTTATTTTAATATTATTTGTAATGTCAAACATCGAGAAGTATAAATAAATACAATTAATCTTGATCCGGTATGCCATATCGACTGTTAGTGCAGAAAAATGAATTAGATAAATTATACATAATCGGTTGAAAAACAATAAATTTTACCTTTTTAATTCTCTGAGTTCCTCTTCTTTTTTCTGGAGATTCATCTTCTTAGTAACTTTATTAGGTTGATAATAAAGTACAATAAGATATCTACCCATAACGTTAAATCCATTAAGATGATCACAAGCGGCCTTCGCATCAAATATATCTTCATAAACTACAAATGCTGTCCCGCGTGTATCTTTTTCACAGCCTCTATGAGCAGAAATAAGGTTAAACCAAAACCTTTTTATTGAAGCATGAAAAATTATGAACTTACAATCGTATTTGACGTATAGCACCATACTTTCCAAAAATATCGTACATTTCTTCGGAAGTAATATTGAATGGAAGATTCCTTACAAATAATACTCGATTTACTTCGGGTGGTAACCGGGCCTAATTGATCAAGTTGCAAAAATTAAATTTAAATAGTTAAGAGGGACTAAGAAAGAAATATTAAACATTACATTCCGGTTTTTTGCCGAGGCTGCCATAGCCATTTTGTAAAATAACGTGTTATTTGAACAGAAAAAAAAGCTGGATTTCTAACGCAATGTTTACCGATCTCAAAGAACGCTTATTAAAAGCCGAAAAAGCAATAGAAATCCTAAATAATAAAATCAATGAAACAGAAAAAGCTTTAACCTCGCAAAAAGAAATTAATTCAACGAAATAAAGAGAATCGTACTTTATATCACGTGTTACATAAAGGCAAAGTTTCTGATTGGTCGAGATAAATAACTACTTTAATAGCACCCTAAATTACATGAATTCTTACATTAAAAGTGTGAATTCGAAAATTATTTACTTACTGCAATAGCAAAATGAATTGTTTCGCGCTCTTCTTTTTCTGGAAAATTTTAAAGAATTAAAAAATTTGTCATTTCAAGGAAATTTGTTTTTGAGGTAGTTGGACCATGTGCAACGTATAGCTCTTGATACGATCGCTTCAAACAAATCAATTATTACATGCAAATGTAAATCTAATCACTGCTTCGGATTTTTCTTTAGATAAGATAACAGAAAATCAAGCAAATTTCATATTTATGTTTACGGAAAATGCATAGTTCTTTATAAAGTAACACAAAAAAAGATTTAAATGCGCTGATCCGTTCTTTGCCGTTTTGTTTTCTGGACCAAATATTATTTTTGTAAAGTAAATGCCGATCATTTATTCGAGATCGTTTATTTGTGGACTAAGGCCGTCAATGATATTATTGTATCGGGCAGGGAGAAAGAATTTATACAAGTTTAAAATGCGTTGATCCGTTCTTTGCCGTTTTATTATTGTGATTGGATTATGTAAATTACCTACAATAAATGACAATCATTTATTTAAAGACCGTTTATTTGTAGACTAAAACTGTTAGTGATACACTAAATTTTATTGTACTACAGAGGGAAAAGAATTTAAATGCGTTGATCCGTTCTCTGCCGTTCCTTTCTTTATCTTATCTAAATTGCTTGCAAAACGGTTTACGATAAGATTATCACATAATATTGCGCGCTAAAAAAAAATATTAGTCCCGTGACTTCAAAATGATTTATATATTGGGGCTCTACAAGTTATCCTCTTTTTTAATAATTCTGCTTAAACTATAATATACATACATATATTATGGCACTAAACAAAGTTGATGACAAACGGACCGTAGTGGTTTGTGGTCTTGGTATGGTCGGTCTATCATTTATTGAAAAGTTATTAAAATATGACACAAATCATCAATATAAAGTAGAAGTATTTTGTGAAGAAGCTCATGGTAGGATTTTTTTAATTTTAATCGATTTGTATTTTGAACGTTTTATTATTAATTCCGCGTTGTTTTCATTATTTTATTATTTAAAGTTGCATATAACAGAGTCGGCTTAACCCAATTCTTTTCTCATCGAGAAGAAGATCGAATGTTGATGCAACCTTTAAACTGGTATTCAGAGAATAATGTGACTGTTCACATAAACGAAAAAGCAACTTGTATCGAAACTACTACAAAACGTGTAATATCGGAAAATGGTTCATCCGTATCTTATGACACGTGTATTTTGGCTACAGGATCTTATCCGTTTGTGCCACCAATTCCTGGTTGGAATAAAAGTGGTGTATTTGTATATCGTACCATCAGTGATTTAAACGAAATTATCGATTATAGCAAAAAATCTAAACGTGGTGCAGTAATTGGAGGTGGTTTACTTGGTCTTGAAGCCGCTAAAGCTTTGATGGATTTGGGATTGGATGTAACAATCGTTGAAGTTGCTCCAGTATTAATGGCAAGACAATTAGATAGTGTGGGTGGGGAAATGCTTAAAGATGAAATCGATAAGTTAGGAATTAAATGTATTCTTGGCATACCACCAAAGGAAATTACTACTGACGAAGATGACAAGGTTTCAGGTATTCGGTTTGAAAATGAGTCTATTCAAGTGGATGTAGTTATCGTCGCTGCGGGTATTCGTCCACGTGATGAACTTGCTAAAGCATCAGGAATTTCGACACATCAACGCGGCGGCGTCTTTGTTGATGATTGTCTACAAACAAGTGACCCTAACGTTTACGCTATCGGTGAAGTCGCTTTATATGGTGGTATGATTTATGGTCTTGTTGCACCTGGTTATGATATGGCTGATGTTGTTGCAAGTAACTTGACGGGTGGAGATAAACGATTCTTGGGAGGAGATTTGTCATGTAAACTTAAACTTTTGGGAGTTCACGTTGCCAGTTTTGGTGACCATACTGCTAGTAAAGATGTGGCGATGCCTTTGGTATACAACGATCCCTTTGGTTCCGTGTATAAAAAACTTTTATTCTCAAAAGATGGCAAATATTTGCTTGGTGGTATTATGGTCGGTGATACAGATGATTATGTTAAACTTCATGCTCTAATGAAATCAAAAAAAGTTTTAACTGTTGCTCCCGGCGAGCTTATACTTGGTGTTAAATCTGGTCAAGCTCCAGGTGCAGACGATCTTCCTGATGAAGCTCAAATTTGGTATGATTAAGTGCTCATTTCGTGTCAGCGTGTTTAATTGAAAATAACGAAACTTTACTTACTAATTTTATTATACAAGTTCATGTAATAATGTGTCAAAAGGTCAAATTCGGGACGCAGTTAAAATTGATGAGTGTCGTTCCATTGGTCAAATTAAATCATGTACAAAGGCCGGTACAGGATGCGGTGGATGTCTTCCGACCGTTACGGAAATTTTTGAGACTGAAATGAAAGCATTAGGCCACGTGGTAACTAATGCACTTTGTCCTCATTTCAGTTTAACACGTGCTGAATTATTTCAAGTTATCAAAATAAAAAAATTGACAAATTTCAAAGACATCATTGAAAAGGTCGGCAAAAAAGGGACTCACGGATGTGAAATCTGTAAACCAGCTGTTGCGTCAATTTTAGCTAGTTTATGGAATGATCATATTCTTAATCATGCCAATTTACAAGACACGAATGACCGTTATCTTGCTAATATTCAACGTGGTGGATTATATTCGATAATTCCTAGAGTACCTGGAGGTGAAATTACACCAGAAAAGCTTCTCGTGATAGGAGAAGTTGCCAAAAAATATGGATTATACACTAAAATTACTGGTGGTCAAAGAATTGATCTTTTTGGTGCTAGAAAACAAGATTTACCTATTATCTGGGAAGAACTTGTTAATGCCGGTTTTGAATCCGGCCATGCTTATGGAAAAGCTTTGAGAACTGTAAAATCTTGGTAGGTTTATATCGTAATATAATGTTAATTTCATTAAATAAAATTATTTATCAAGTGACTTCATGTGAATTTACGATTCACTTGTTTCAGTGTTGGCTCAGAGTGGTGTCGTTATGGTAATAATTAAATTTTCACTGCCTTTCTTTTGCGAACAAAATTTTAATCATTTTTTCACTTGACAAGGTCAAGGAAATAGCGTAGCCTTCGCTATCGAAATCGAAAATCGGTATAAAGGAATTAGAGCCCCCCATAAGATTAAAGCCGCTGTGTCTGGTTGCATTAGAGAATGTGCAGAGGAAAGTATCCCTTATTTTACTTTCCTTCCTTATAATTTAATGTAATTAAAAGTCCTCGTCTAATATGGCCTTCTTTTAGGCTCAAGGAAAAGATTTTGGTCTCATCGCAACTGACAATGGTTATAATTTATATGTCTGCGGTAATGGTGGAGCTAAACCAAAACATGCCGTTTTACTGGCAAAGGATATTTCGGAAGAACTCGCCGTCAAATATATCGATAGATTTTTAATGTATTATATCCATACTGCTGATAGATTGACGCGTACAGCAAGGTGGCTAGAAAAAATGGAAGGAGGAATTGAAGTGAGTTTATTTTTATTTTCAATTGTGTTTAAGGCGACATAGAAAAAAAAATAATATATTGCAAAAAGAATGGGCGGTTTTAATACTAATAAAACTTATTTAATATAACACAATTACGTTATTTAGTATCTTAAAAAAGTTATTATTGATGATCATCTTGGCATTTGCGCAGAATTGGAAGAAGACATGGCTCGCTTAATTTATTCTTATGAATGCGAGGTAAGGGAAATTATTGTTCGGGTGAAGCGTAGGACATTATATAAGAAGGAAAATATGCGGTCTATATATTAATTTATCTTATTTTATATTTCGATGTAAAAGTGGACCAAAGTCGTGCGAGACCCGAAAAGACGTGCGGATTTCATTCAATTTGCAAATACGGATGAAACCGTTGATGGAATTGAATGTATATATGAACGTGGTCAATCCCGTCCAGCAGATTGGCCAAAAGAGTGTGCAGTCACCGAAAAAGATATTAGTGAAGTGGGAAAATCAGCGAATTTAGAATCAAAGAAGTGGGTGAAGATTGCTCCATCTAGTGCATTTCCAGAGGATGCTGGCCAAGTTATCAAATACGGAGACACACAAATCGCAATTTTTAATACCAATGAACGTACAAAATGGTATGCAACACAAAATATGTGCCCGCATAAGCGAGCTTTTGTATTATCTCAGGGGTTAGTAGGTGAAGAAGAAAATGGTACAATTAAAGTAAGCTGTCCAATGCATAAGAAAAATTTTGCGTTGGAGACTGGAGAATGTATATCAGGAGATGTAGATCTCAAGCTTATGACTTTCGAAATTAAAATTGAGGATGATTTCGTCTGGCTGTATCTTCCTCCTAAACAAGAACTTGATCGAATTCTTGGAACAAATAAATGGAAAGTTTCTAAGAAACTGTCGAAAACGAGTAAGATCAAAGATAATAATATAGAAATTTTGGGAAGTACAACTGCTGTTGGGTGTGGTGATATATCACCTTGTGGTGATAAAAAAATGGATTGGTAAATGGTAACTACTTTTGTACTATAAATTTTAAGTCCCATTTTTACACAGTTCAAATACTTTAGTTCAGATATTGCAATGCATGATAACACATAGATTCTTGTTGATATTTAATACAATTAATGTTATTAACATTTAATAAAAATAATTTTCGATGCACGTGATCAATTACATTAAGAGTTAACGTTGTACTACATTCAAATTATAAATCATAAACAATATTTTTTTTTTATGAGAGGAAAAAAAATGAGTAGACGTCGTGATTATACAGGGAGAACGCCCGACAAAGATTTCCTTATTGAAAGAAAACGTCGTCGTCTAGAAATTTCTTATTCAATATGGCCTTCTTCACCTGAACCAGAACCACTAAGCTCACGTGAACGATATAAAAAAGGATCTCGTTTTGAAGCTAGTAATTCGGATAGCGAGGACAGGAAAAGATACAAAACGAAAAAACATAAAAAATCTGAATCTAAATCAGAATATCGTTCATCTAAACATAAAAAAAGTTCTAAACGACATAGAAAACAAAAGAAACATCGACATAGCAGCCCTTCAAGTGAGACTGAAACTGATCAACATAGTGAAGCCTCTGCTAAAGATCGAGGATCTCAGGTTTTGAAAGAAGATACATTTATTTCTGAAGAAATGGATAAAATAGTGGAAAAAAAAGTTGAGCAACAACAGCAGGAAGATACAATAGTAGGACCGTTACCAATGCCTGTTAATGAAACAAAACTAGGGGAAAGAGATTATGGTGGAGCATTGCTCGCAGGAGAAGGTTCGGCTATGGCTGCATATGTCCAGGAAGGAAAACGTATTCCACGTCGCGGTGAGATTGGCTTAACAAGTAATGAAATTCAATCATTTGAAGATGTTGGATATGTTATGAGTGGTAGTCGTCATAGACGTATGAATGCTGTTCGTATTCGTAAAGAAAATCAAGTCATATCTGCTGAAGAGAAAAGAGCAGTGATGTTATTTAATCAGGAAGAAAAATCCAAGAAGGAGAACAAGATTATTTCGGATTTCAGAGAATTATTATCAGAAAAAATGCGAGGAAAACAACAATAATTATTATCAATATCATTCATTAAACATTTGACATTTCACATTTTTCATAATTTAAGTCTCTTTGAATCGATAAATTACGTTTTGTTATAGTAATTATAGTTGTTTAAAGCTTTGATTAAAAATAAATCACGCGATTAAGTACACAAATACATGGCAGTGATGACACCAAATTAGTCTCCATACAAATCAGGGTTGGCCAATTATTTTCATTACTTTTATTATGAATGCATGAATGCCAATTTGCCAAACATGATCAAAAATTACCTTTTCTCCCGGTCATCAGCGCCTTATCCAAATTAATGGCGCGATCCGATAAATTCCTTTTTTGTCAGCTTTAGTCAAACTTTTACTTTAGTTTTAGCCTTTTCGATACCAAATTCAGTCATGTATGCGATTTTAAAATTGTAATACTGTACAGGACGAATACAAGTTTAAGGATCGTTGCACGTGAAAAATTTTTTTTCATCTTTTTTTTTCCCTTGATGTTTTCGTCGCCATTTGGTCATTTTCGCAAACTCTTTCTTACATGATTAATATTAAACTATCACATATTCTTTTATAATAAAGACATATTATCACTAATAACTTTGAAAAATGTCATCATTTATGAGTTCTCAATATTCAAAAAACCAACAAAAATTTCCACCTTCAGAAAATGGATTATCAAGTATACGTGATATTACACCCATAAAGGTGGATAACTCCTCTACTCCCTCTTCCTCTCAAAGATTTTCCCTACCGCCAACTGAGCATAAAAATTCCAATATACATAATGGCATGTTGAAATATAGTCAGGATTATAAACAGAAGTCCAAGATTCTTACTAGTCTTTTGGTCGACACCTGTTCAATCCTTAAACAAATTCGTGAAACTAATAAACAACGATGGGATTTACATTATCCCTTTGTTGGTATTAAAAGCCCTCAGACACTCGGTTTAAAATCTTCGTTATATAATCACAGGTCAATTATCGATAGTACACCAATTCAAACGAGCAAATTTAAACAAAAAGTTTATGATCGATTGCATACTCCTGCCGATATGTCATCTTCTCAAGAATTTAATTCAAAATTGAATGTTCTTAAGCTTGATTTGAAAAGGGGGGACACATCTTCTGCTGAAACCGTTTTTGAAGACCTGGATAAAAGCGCAATCGCAACCTTGTTGGATGGTCGCCTGGTTCAAACCGGTAAACGATGTGAAAGTCTTCACGCACGAATTTCCGATACTAGTTCTAAAGTATTGGTTGCCGGTGATGTAAATGCTGGAAAAAGTACATTTGTAAATGCTCTTCTCAGAAAAGAAGTAATGCCAGTTGACCAGCAACCATGTACGACTTTATTTTGTGAGGTGCTTGATGTCCAAGAAAATGACGGTATTGAAGAAATACATGCTATCAGAGATATTACCTTGTATAAAAGGACAGACACCTCAACGTATAATATTGTTGAATGGAAAGACTTATACGACACTATTGTTAATAATGAAGAATCAGGAGAGTACACTCAATTGAAAGTATATACAAAGGATCGTCGAAATGCTCAAGAGAGTCTATTACATAATGGGATAGTAGATATTGCATTGATTGATTGTCCTGGATTGAATAGGGATACACTCAAAACCACTGCATTGTTTGCTAGACAAGAAGAAATTGACGTTATCATTTTTGTTGTCAGCGCAGAAAATCATTTTACTTTATCCGCTAGAGAATTTTTGTCAAATGCTTCTAAAGAAAAAGCTTATCTCTTTATAGTTGTTAATAGATTTGATAATATTCGACATAAGGAAAAATGTAGACGAGCAATTTTGGAACAAATTAAAGAAGTTTCTCCACGCACTCATGAATATGCAAAAGATTTGGTTCATTTCGTTACTTCAACATCCATAAAGATTGAAAAAGATGGTGATAACATTGATAATATGTCCCATAATTTCAATGCAGCCGATCAAAATGACAACGATACAAAGAGCATAGAAGATTTTTCCAACCTTGAAGAATCATTGCGTACATTTGTGTTGAAAAAACGATCAAAATCAAAACTCGCACCTGCCCAACATTATCTTGACAATTTGGTAACTGATATTGGTGTATTAATTGAGTTTAATAAAAACATTGCTCAACAAGAGAATGATAAGGCAAACACGGAACTTAAGGAAGCAGAACGTGCTTATAATAAGTTACTATCTGATCAAAAGTCAGCTGTCGCAACTGCTGAAAAAGCAGAAACTCGTGTATGTGAAGAAATACAAAATTTCACTAGAAATACTTTAGAAAGAGCTATTGAAAATGTTGGTAAAAATGTTTCGTGTGAATTTAATGGCTTATTATATATTTGGGGTTATGCAAATGACCTCCGTGATTCAATGTTAGATGATATTCAAAAAGAGGTGGTAGCTTCTGAAGAGAACGCTAAAAATAAGACTGCTCAATGCATTAAATTAATTCAAGATCTTGGAAAAGATTTAGGAGAAGTTAAACAGGTTAACCTTGATAGAATGTATACTAAGCCCGGAATGCCTATTTCAATTAATATTGAAATATCTGACTTCATTGAATTTGATTTAAATGAGAAATTTAGTGAAGGATTGGGATTTGCAGGTTTAGCTGGTGGAGCTGTTATGTGTGCTGCAACCAAGTTGGATGCCCTTTCATGCCTGTGGAAATTAACTGGTTTTGTTGGCTTTAACAACATGCGAAGATTAGCTCTGCCATTAGTTGGACTAGCTGGTTGTATATATATTTGTTATTTACTTTAAATTATTTTAAACCTCCATTTTTATCATAACTTTTTATTAATATTTATAATATTTACAGGATTCGGTATCGTTACCTATGTACTATTTGATGCTAAACAT
>NQWY01024883.1:0-12244 GCA_019425655.1 Rhizophagus prolifer
GCTTTCAAAATCATGAATTATAAGCAATTTTGCCTGCTCAATAAATTTACTTAGAGTCCCAAAGGATGTTTTAAATGCCATTTTTTATATTTTTAAATATTTTTAATTTAGGGGTGAGGAATATCAAATCTCACCCGGGGTGAGGAATAAATTCACTCTTTCATTAATTATTGATAATATTATAAAAAATTATTATCAAAAAGATTTTACGATATTATTCCAAAGTCAGAATCAAATGAACTTGACTTATTAGTTTATAACGCAAAAAGAACTTTATTATTCATTATTTTTAAATTGGATAAACAAAATGATAATACTCAATAATAAAGAAAATTAAATTTAATTTGAATTTTTATTACGTGAAAGCAGATATGGATTTTATGGTAATTCATGTGATAATAAAGGAGCAAATATAATAGTAAAATTAAAAAAATTCCGATCAATTGGTTGATAATAGATCCACAACAAATAGTTTTATATTAGTTTTATTCGATGATGTGGGTAAAATTGGTAGAATAATTAATACAAAGTATATTGTAAAATGTTTTAATATATATTTGGCGCTTATAATACGAGTAATAATTTAGCCATAAATAAAAATGATGAATGGAGTTTAATTCCACAAATTTCTCCTCTTTATTTTAATTTGAATATGCCAAGTAAGTTTGAAATTGAGGATTATAAAGTATTTCAATTAGATAAAAATGATGAATCGGTTAAGAATTTATGAAAATTATATGCAATAAAGGCGCAGAACATTTGGTTGAAAAATAATTACGTATAGAAGGTTTCTTTTAAATATCAAAATTATCAAAGTTTATAGCATGTACTGCTTATTTTTTTTACATAAATATAAAGCGCTATTGGACATTTTTTACTGGATGTTTCGCTTTACCTTTTAGTTCTCTGAAATAAGTTTATCTATTGGTTATATGTAATAAACTCTTACTGCATAGATATAGTCGCACCTTGAGTTTTCTTCTGTAGAAATTGAACGCCAGTAAAATATAATTGAAAAAAAAATTCTTACAACTGTTTAACTCTATTCTTAATAAGAATTCTTTAGATGTTACATAATATTAGATTGTTAAAGGACGCTAACCATCCAACATCGACGAAAAAAATACACCATCTTAAACGTACAAAATATCTTTCTGAGATAATTATCCAAATCAAATATCATCATGCATTAAATACATTTTTTATTTTGTATTTGTATAAATAAAGAGCCAATTATAAATATTCTTTAGAGATACAAATAAAAAACATGAAGGTACAATATTTATAAACAATTTTGTTTATTGCAATAAATTTAAACATCGCATAAAATGTGATGTAAAAATATATATATAAAAAAAATCCTCAATTTTTACATTTTTCATCATCTTAACGTCTATGGCCGTATCTCATCTAATCGACTGAAAAAAGAATGAAATTTCTTTACTCTCAACTCTCTTATTATTTTTCCGTATACTTAATTATTCCATCCTAAGAAATAATTCTTAGTTAAATTATAACACTATTTCTATTAAATATTACACCCACATATTATAAAAACTGCTTACATTTGTTGCTCGAGGAGTCGAGGTATATTCAACTTCCCACGGATATTTCAATAGATATTGAAGAATAAATCATTAATTAAATTTAATGATAGATATCAATATTGCAAAATTGATATCATAGTAAATGTAGCAACAATATCCCGAATCCCTATCAATCCATAAGAATAATTAAAAATAAACTTTGTGAATATGAGGAGTATAAAATAATTATTAAGAAAGTAATTTAATAATTTAAACTTAAAATTTTTTTTTTTACTTAGTTCTTCATTTTTTTTTCGAATAATCCATTTACCTTGTCTTTGTATTATTTTATTTCACCACATATAATTTTTTTACAGCAGTATCAAAACATAACTAAGATGAATAAGAAAATACAGTATATAAGAATGCTTATTAACTTTCAAGGAATAATTTTTTTTTTTTAAAAAAAAAAATTCCGACTTCGATAAATTCAGTCGTAGTGCCGTATAAATCTTAACCGGCGGCCAACCTTCCAATAAAATCGAAAAATTTTCAGCCACTAGCGGTTGATATCTCAACTATGAAAAAAAAAAAAAAAGTCAACTTTCTAATTGTGAAAAATGTTTTTTAAGAATTAACTTTTTAAGGAGAAATGTTTTCGTCACCAGACCTTGTGAATCGGTTTCACATAAATCTGGTTGAAAGATATTTAGAAATGATAATCCGGTTTGAGAATGTCGATCCATGAATTTTTACAGAAACTCAACAAAGATAACTGACATGTCCAATTCACATAAAAACTTCCTTTCAAACAAAAATTCGATGATGAAGAAATCTTTAACATGTCTACTTTACAACAAAATTCTCCTTACTTGATTGAAGAAATAAAAAATTGGACTACAGCGCAAGTTATTGAATTTTTAGAATCAAAGAAAGGTGAAACTACTCTTAACGAAAATCATATTAAGATTATTGAAAATGAAGAAATTTGTGGTTCGGCCTTACTTTCGTTAACCAAAGAAGATCTCAGAAGTTTCGGTTTGAAAGGAGGACCATCAATAATAATTCTAGAGTTGATTAAGAATCTTAAAAGCGAAGAGGAAACTTCAAATATTCAAGAAGTACAAAAAATGGAGATTTTAAGTGTATTAGAGGATAAGCTAACATTATTTCACGAGCTACTTCAAAAATCTGGTGAGTAAATATACGTTGTACTCTTTTTATTTTAAATTTTTATGTTGTAGTTCATTTTATATGTTCAAAATATTTTGAAAATTTTATTAAAAGTTTTTACTTTCCTGAATATATTGAACTTATTATTTTATATCCAGTAGGAATCCAACAGCAAGTTGAACAATTCACTTACGCTCAAGGTAAAGGGAAAAAAAGGGTAATGGAGCAAGAAAAAGAATATGGAAATCCGACAAAAGTTCTAAAAATTTCTAGCACTACAAATGTGAAGTCAACATTGAAAGGAGGCGAAATGGATGTGGATGATATGAATGATGAGGTGTGTTCTTAAAATCGATATAATATACTTGGTCCTAATATCTCATTTCATCATATATTTATTGTTTTGACAGGTCAATGCAAACATTCTATTAACAAATGATGATATGTGTAGTCATTATAAAGATTCTTCATACAATTACCTTGTTAAAGGAGATATTAATTATTTGATTAATCTTACCAAAAAACATTTCCAAACAAGGTCAATGATGTCATTGAAGTCTATGAATGAAGCCGTATTTCAAGCTGTTATGGAAATGTTACTTCCTTTAACATTTCGTGTTCCTGAGCTCCGTCTCGTAGTTGACGGGACAAAGCAAAAGTATAATGGACGCTTTGGCTTTGTTGATATCTTTATCCCTGGCGGAAAGGATAATAATCCAAGTATCGTCCTAGAGTTAAAACATATTAAATTAATAGGTTTGAAAAGTGGGAGTAACGGACGTTTTACAAAATCTCTTAAAACAACTGAGTTGTATGAGTTGGATAAAGAGCTTGAAGGTGAGGATGATGATACAGTGTTAAATAGAAAATACATGTCAACAAATTCAAGAATGATAACAACAGTAAGGGAAATCATGGAAAGTGGTATTCAGCAGTTGAAAAACTATATTGAAATAATTGCAAGGGGACCAGTTAAAGGATATTCTGATTCTGGAGTTTTAGACTCACGAGTTGATGCTACTAATACTATGAAAGATTCAGGAAAACTGATAGGATATGTCGTTATGTCTGTTGGTACTCGTCGCATTTTGGTTCGACAATATGGCCCAATTACAACAGATGTATGTTATTTTATAGAGTAAATAGATTTTGAAATATTATAATAATAGTATATCAAATTTATAAATTAACTGTTAAAGTATTATTCGTGAACTGGCAGATAGATTCTGGTAGCGAATACGACTATATTTTTTTGCAAATACATAGTAAATTTAATTTTTTATTTTTTATAGAAAATATTATGGGCGATACGAAAAAAAGGAAATTTTTGCTTTTGATCCTGATTTTTAACATATATTTGCAGTAGTTACTTATTCAACCTGAAATTATATCATACTAAATTTACACTATGGCCTCGATTGATTAAATTGTTTCTGCTGTAAATAATATTATCAAAATATTTTTTTCTAATCAATATCATGAAATAGAATAAATATTGGCATTAATTCCTTCGCAATAATATATGAAGTTAGTTTTACCGTCGATAAATAAAAATAGTGAGCCAACAATCATTTACGTATTAACTTAATTAGGGGAAACTATGAATTGGATTATTTACTATTTTTTATTGTTGAATTTCTATCCCTGGCATAACTGCGCAACTGCGCGAATAAAAAAGACCGCAGTAACTTATTTCTTGTTTTCCTGATTTGGAAATTGCATAAATGATCATCGTAAAAATTTATTTATTTTTTTTTACCCCTGCAGTTTTAATTTTTCATTAACCACCTTTAGCTTAGTCACTTAGTGATTCTACCGATTTTAAAATTTTTTACTTTTTTTCATTGTATTTTTTGATTTACAAGAAATGTTTTCAAAATTTTGGGCAGAATTATCCAATGATTATGAAAGACTTTTTGAAACGGAAATAGGATATGATGTAATTATTTATGCTGGAGAAGAACCAAATGTAAAAGAGATTCACGCTCATTCAAATATATTATGCATCAGATCTCAATATTTTCGTACCGCATTTTCTAATGAATGGGCCGAAAAAAGTGACGGAAAATTTATTTTCAAAAAACCAAATATTTCGCCAAAATTATTTAAAATCATTCTTAGGTCCGTATTTAATAAAATAAAATTAACAAATTTTTTTTAAATTATATAGATTCATTTATTGTGGAAATATCGAATTGAAAAATTTACAAGGACCAGAAGTATTAAAATTATTAATTGCGGTGGATGAACTTAATATACAACAATTGATTTCTCATATTCAAAGATATTTAATTAAAAATCAAATTGAATTTTTACAACAAAATCCAACTGGTATTCTTGAAACTGTTTATCAACATGAAGCATTTACAGATTTATGGAATTTTTATCTTGAAAAAATTTGTGAAGAACCTAAAATTTTATTTAATTCTGATAAATTTATTGATTTAAAAGCTCCGTTATTAGAATTGTTGATAAAACGGGATGATTTAAATATGGATGAAATTGAGATTTGGGAGGGTTTATTAAAATGGTGTTTTGCTCAACAAAATATTATAAATGATCCAATAAAATGGAGTAAAGAGGATATTGTAAAGATGGAGAGGGAACTACATAGATTTATTCCTTTAGTTCGATTTTATGATATCAAGCCTACAGATTTCTTTTACAAGGTTTATAATTATAAGGATATCTTACCAAAAGATTTAATTCATGATCTTTTAGAATTTCATGTAGTTCCTGATATGAAACCTAAAAATAGTATACCACCTTCAAGAAAACCTAAACTTGATTCAACAATAATAGAATCAAAACATATATCTGTTTTTGCATCATGGATTGATAAAAAAGATTCTTTACATTATAACAAAAAAAATATTCCTTATGAATTTAAATTATTATATAATTCAAATAGAGATGGATTTGATGTTAAATCATTTCATAAAAATTGTGATAATAAAGGTGCTACTATTTGGATAGCAAAAATTCAAGATTCAACAAAATTAATTGGAGGTTATAACCCACTTGATTGGGGTGGAAATTGTGGTCGAAAAAATACTACGGATAGTTTTCTATTTAATTTTATGGATGGAGAAAATATTTCTACAGGAAGATTAGGTTATGTTATTAATTCAAGTATGGCCGTTTATTGTGGTAGTAATTATGGACCAGAGTTAGGTAGTTTAAGTTGTCCTGATTCCAATAATTGGTCTTATAATAATAGTAGAGATTATTATCCTAATATAGATTTACCAGCGAATTTTATAGTAGAGGAATATGAAGTATTTCAAGTAATTAAAAATAACTATATTATATAGAGTGAGTTAGTACCGTAGTTATAATTACTGATTTACACTATATCCAAAACTAACTTGCAATCCTATACGGATTACAATTACATTGATGATTGTCCGGTGTACACTGTATAAATTCACAAACTTTTCATCTAGCGCATTATGTCCATGAAATAACTTCTTATAAATCGGAAAATCATAAAAAATAAAAAATATAGAAACTACATATTAGCATTTTATGATGGCATTTTTAATTATATTTTATAATTTGGAGAAAGTGTAGTGTATTTTAAGCTAGCCAGCTAACCGCTAATGGGTTATTTTTTTTATTAACTAAAATTGATAAGAATAAATGATAGTTCATTTTGGCTCACTGACAGAATTTATGATCTACCATCTCCTTCAGAATGTAAGTACCGGTTTTTTTTCAAAAGTTTATTTGATTTTTTACTTTATTTCAGATAAATTCAATTTTCTGTCAAATGTTAATTTAATTGTTAAAAATTGTTCACATTGATTATTGGGTTGTGCAATTACAGAAGGGAATTAGATTATATTATTCTTCTATTATTCTTCAAGATTTCTAAATCTTATTTAATGTAAGAATGTTTATAGTTTGCTGACATGTTCATAATTTACAGGAGGATGATAATGAAACAATTAACGTTATGAACCTTAAATTGAAATAACATGCACTTATAACGGTAGAAGATTTACTATGAATTATAAAAAATGATCATCACTTTGAAATACATTAAAAAAAGAAAATATATCTTGTGAAACACGAAATATTCAAGAAATTACTGAATTAACGGTTCAGTTATTAAAATGGTAGGTTTACTTCTAACCGTAATGTAGTTTAAACATGTTTATTAATTCGCGTATTTTGAATTTTATTTTCATATTTAATGGTCGTTAATACAGTAATAAAATGATTACATCAAACAATTTTGTGTTAAAATAACTATTTCAAAAAAAAATTTTTTTATTTTAAATCCTTTGTACAATTACAAATATAAATATTCACAAAATTACATAATTTAAAACTATATATTTAATTTGTAAACATTTTATTTCATTCAAAACCATATAATTATTCTATTTAACTACCTGAAACACTTCAATTTCATCAGCATCAAAATTTTTCGGAATTTTTATATTAGGATAATCATTCGGATAAGAACTACATTTGCCATTATCATTAACCATTATATCACTGCTATTACCACTGTATCTTGCGCCAAATTGTAGTCTATTGTCAGAACACCATATTGCTTTCTCCTGATTTTTAACTCTACTAATTCTATTTGTATTAATATTTTTATAATCGCTAAATAAATATATGAAACTATCTGGTGTCTGCCTAAATGTGCTTTTAATATTCCAGTCAATTGGATTATAGCCTCCAACTATTTGGTTTGAATTTTTAATTTTAATAACTAAAATATTCGCTCCTTTATTATCACATTCAGAATGAAATTTGTTAATTGTCATACCATCTCTACTAGCACGATAGAGTAAATTAAATTTATATGGATTATTTTTTGTTGAAATATCCTCCTTAGTAATCCAACTGGCAAATAAAGCAAGATACTGTGAATTAATCAAAACAGAATCAACAGTATTGCTAACAATTTTTAATCTAGAAGGTTGTATGTTTGCATTTAATTTCTTATTTGGGACCATATGAAATTCTTGTACTCTATACACCAATTGATTAGGTAATAATTCTCTGTATGGTAATACTTTATAAAAAAAATCTTCTGAAGAAATATCATAAAATCTAATTAGAGGAATATATCTATGAAGGATTCTCTCCATCATTGTGATTTGTTCTTTGTTCCATTTAGTAACATCTTGCGGAATGTTAGAATGTTGAGCTAATCCCCATTTTATTAAATTATTCCATATATCAATTTCATCCAATAACAGATCATCTCGTTTCAAAATCAATTCCAATATAGGTGCTTTTAAATTAACAAATTTATCAGAATTAAATAATATATCAGGGTTTTCACAGATAATTTCAAGACATGTATCATACAGCTCTGAAAGTAATTCTTGTTGATAAGTATGTTCAAGAATTTCTACAGGATTTTGTCGCAAATAATTGGATTGGTATTTAATCAAGTACTCTTTAATGCAATTAATTAACGGTTTAATATCAAATATTTGTACAATTTCTAAAAGGTCCAATATGTCAGAACCTTGCAATTTCTTCAAATCAACCTTTTCACAATAAATGAACCTAATGATTATTTTTAAATAGTTTGAAAGAATATTATGCCTTAAGATGAAAATTCCATTCTTTTTCTCAACATTTGTTTTAGATAATTCTGCACGAAAAAATTGTGATCTAGTACTTAAAATAATTGAGTGCGCACATATTTCCTTAACATTTTCACTTTGGCTGGTATAAATGATAACATCGTATTCTTCGCCAGTTTCAAGTAATTTTTCATTTTGTTGTAAAAATTTATACTGGTTTTTAGTCAAGTGCTCTCTAATACAAGAAGTTAACGATTCAATATTAAATACTTCTACATTATTCAAAAGTGTTAATGTGTCAAGACTCTGTAATTTCTCCAAGTCGACCTTCTCACAATAAATATATCTAATGATTATTAAAAGGTAACGATGAGAAATATCGGAATATCTTAAAATAAATTTTCCATCTTTTTCTTCAACGATTTCTTTAGATAATACTGCACGAAAATATTTTGACCTAGTACGTAAGATAATTGAATGTGCACGTATTAAGTTAACATTTTCATTTTGACCGGCATAGATAACAACATCATATTCCTCCCCGGTTTCAAATAATTTTTCATTTTGTTGTAAAAATTTATAATGGTTTTTAGTAAGGTGATCTCTAATACAAGAGGCTAACGATTCAATATTAAATATTTCTACATTATTTAAAAGTGTTAATACGTCAAGACTTTGTAATTTCTCCAAGTCGATCTTCCCACAGTAAATATATCTTAAGATTAATAAAAAGTAACGATGAGAAATATCAGGGTTTCTTAAAATAAATTTTCCATCCTTTTTTTCAATATTTTCTTGAGATAATTTTGTACGAAAATATTGTGATCTAGTATTTAAAATAATTGAATGTGCATGTAACGCTTCAACTTTTTCGTTTTGACCAGCGTAGATTATAACATCATATCCCTCACTAGTTTTAAGTAAATCTTCAAAATCATTAATAACTTCTTGCCAATTTTCGTAGGACCTATTCCCTGAAAGGAATAAACCATACAGATCGACAGAACCGACGAATTTAAACAAGAAAAAATTGTCATATGACTCTCATTTACACGTGGATATAAATTTATGCTGCCGATCAAAAGTGTAGTGGAAATACACTGGAAATACTGTTTAAGTTAGACTTAACTTCAATCTTATGTAGGCTGTGGATCATTATATTTATTGAAGAATATTTAATTAATTTTCATGGATGATTTGTCGTCTAAACGAAACATTTTTTCATTAATATACAAACGAATATCGCGCAAATAAATCCGAAAATTACTCAATATTTAGCCAGTGAATTCGGTATTTTAAAAATTTTCTAATAAATATAGACGAAATAGTAGACGGTAAATAGTTAAAAATCCAGATGTCGCACTACAAGTTTTCGACTTTTATACTGTAAGTATTATTGATAATTTACCTTACAAATAAACTTATAATCTAATCCAATTGAAGTTCTTAAAATTATTTGTTATCATAAAACTCTAAAAATTTATTTTGAAATTTATCAGTTTTGAATTGATTTAAAAAATACAAACTAAATTAGTAACATAAATAGCTAGTCATGAATAATGATATAATTCCTTCTATTTAGAAATTACAACTAATATTAGAAAGAAATTACAATCGGAGAATTATTTTTATTATTTAGCTCTTAATTAACTCGAAGATTTGGCAACCTTCGAATTTATTTCTGTCAAGCTTAAAAATAAATCATCAAATTTATGGCGAGGATATTTATTTGAACATTCTTATTAATAAAACTTTATACTCGATTAAGAAGAGTTTAATTCATATTGTTTTTCGTGTCATGTATAATAATCAATGTTTAAAAAAAAATTTAATTTGTTGAGGCAAAACTTGTTAATTTTCATGTATATTAGACTTTATAGTTATGCAATGTCACACGTTGATTGAATCACTGAAAGTTTGTATTTCCTATCGCAGTACCATATTCACGCCTTTATAAAATCTATTGATTAGAGTATATAGTAAATTAGTACGGTACGGTAATACAAATTCGGACGGACGTACAAAAAAAAAAATCTCAATTTTTCCGTACTCAGACGGACCTTTAAAAACACAGTAAATTTAGATTTTTCGTACTAATAATTTTACATTGTAGCATCATGTGATCAATTTTCGAGATGAATATGTTGCGCATAATATTTGTGTATGGTATGTTAGACGTGCAAAAAGAGTTTGAAAGAAGGTTATGTACAGGATGTAGGTGACCTGTTAATGAAAGAGCTGAAAGATTTCGTGAAAATGAAGAGATTTGAAGGAAAATGTTGGGAACAGGAGCAATTAGATTTGGAGGTCATAGGAATGAATGTTAATAATGGTGAAATTGATGAAATAATGGAAGAAAGTAAGCAAGTAATGCTGAAATAAGGAGTAATGCAAGAAATGAAAATGTGTGCAATAAGAGGGGAAGATTAAGAAGTCAAGAAAAAGGTTAAGAAAGGATGTAATAGTAAATGATGAGAGTAATGAGTCAGGTATGGGAGAAGTTCAGTAGTGAGACTAGAATGTAAGTACTATACATGGTAAATTTTGTCCGGGTCTTATTATATTGTGATTTTAATTGACATTTTCTAGCTGTCCCCTGTAGTACCCCCACAGCATATTCTGAGAAATGAAGAAATCGAAGTTGCACAAAATGCAAAGTTGTACGATTGTACGAAAACTCAAATTAGTACGAAAATTTTAAAACTTTCGTACGTACTAGTATAAAAAAATTGATTAGTTGTAAATGTACGTACGAACAAAAAAAACACACGTACGTACTAATTTGTGTTACCGTACTGTACTAATTTACTCAATACCTATTGATTACTTCTTAAAATCTGTATACCAAGGACAAAAGTATTTAAGTTCTAATTAAAGGTTTTTGTGGAATCCGAATTTGTATAATTATCTATTATCATGAATAATTTTAACTAAAAATTCAGGAGCGGGCTCTTAATAAGTTAATAATAAGGAAATATTCAAATAATTTTTATTTAATGAATAAAATACATACGCCTAGTTTGTTAAAACATGATTGAATCCTAACAGTAATATTGAAATTCTTGTAAAAAATAATATACCGATAAAAAAAATAAATATTTACTAGCTAATTTGTAAGCTTAGTTATCTGGTACACTTCAATTTCATCAGCTTCAAAATATTTCGGAATATTTATATCAGGATAATCGTTCGGATAGGCATTACATTTACCATCATCATTAACCATTATATCACTGCTATTACCATCGTATCTTGCGCCAAATTGTAGACTATTTTTAGAACACCATACTGCATAATGTGGATTAATAATTCTACCAATTTTGCTTTTATCAATATTTTTATGATTGTCCAATAAAAATATAAAACTATCTGTAGTATAGGCCCAACTAATATTCCAATTAGTTGGATTATAACAGTATTATAACCTCCAACTATTTGAATTGAATTTTTAATTTTAATAACTAAAATGCTTGCTCCTTTATTATCACATTTAGAATGAAATTTTTCAATTTTCATACCATCTCTACTAGCGCGATAGAGTAAATTAAATCTATATGGATTATTTTTATTGTAACATTTTCTTTACTAATCCAACTGGCAAATAAAGCAAAATGTCGTGGATTAATCAAAACAGAATCAACAGGATTGCTAACAATTTTTAATCTAGTAGGAGAATGTACGTCAACATTCAATCTCTTGTCTTTAACCATATGAAATTCTTGTACTTTGTATATCAATTTATTAGGTAATAATTCTCTGTATGGCAATACTTTATAGAAAAAATCTTCTGAAGAAATATCATAAAATCTGATTAGAGGAATATATTCACAAAGGGTTTTCTTCATTATTCTGATTTGTTCTTTGTTCCATTTAGTAGCATTTTGTGGGATATTAGAATGTTGTGCTAATCCCCATTTTATTAAATTGTTCCATATATCAATTTCATCCAATAACAGATCATCTCGTTTCAAGATCAATTCCAATATA
>NQWY01024891.1:0-13672 GCA_019425655.1 Rhizophagus prolifer
TGCTTTTAAGATAAATTAAATCTTTTATCTGGTTCTTGTCTCCAATATCTATTTAAATAGTGCTTATACTTTCATAAAGCACAATGAATTGTAACCTAATTTATTTCCTATACTTTTTTTTGTGTCCAAGAAATAAAAGGAGCATATAAAAACATAGCATGAAATAGACCAAAATGAGAAATTAATTATAAATAAAATAAATCAAATATTAGTATTAAAAAAACTGACATAATTTTTAAATTTTGATTTTTCGATCCTTTACTGAATACTGGATGGATTTAGTGTTGTAGTCTAATTGACCAGTCCAATTAACCAATTACAAATATGCAATGTAATGGATTGTATTGCTACTGATCAATAATCATTGAATTTTTATGCTGGATGTTATATCATAATTCAATATTTTTTATAATTTTGTTTTGGTGGCTGAAATTATGTCACTCAGGCCGGCAATAAAATTATAGTGCCAGTCAAAAATTATAATTCTGGCCACTGGTGACATTCACAGGTTCTCCCCAAAATCCCGACATGCACAATCCTGATGTGATAAATCCTGACATGCACATTCCCAACTTGGATGATATCCCAAATGAACAAAATTCTGAAAGTCCCATAACTCGAATTGTCTAAATCCTGAAATTTTTTTTTTTTTTTTAAGTTAGTAGCGTATTTATTAAATTTTATTAATTCGGCTAAAGCCAAACTGCAAAAACACAAAATACATTCGAAATAGATCATATGATCTGTCATTATGATCTACCTCCATAACTAACCATACTCTAAACTAAAAGACTACGCTACTAATGATAAATAAAAATATATACATGGATACTTCTACACTAGTACACATTACTAATAATGATCACCCGTTCTCTGATACTTTTTCCTACTATCTCTTTGGTTTCTAAAACTTACATCGCTAAAGTCATCATCGTGGATTCTACGTAATTGGCAACCGGACCCGGTCTATCAGCGGTTGAACCAAAATGTCTGTGCCCTCTAAAACCACCTTGACCAAAACTATAATTATTTGAATCACCTCTACCTCTTCCTCTATTACTTCTATAAGAATTATCCTGCAAATGATGACCATAATTTTGATTTAAACCATTAAATTCCCTTACTTTCCTATGAGATGGTTTGATTTGGAACGTATTAGAATTCACGTCCTGGGAAATTGAGGTAGAAGAATTTACTTTATTGATTTCTTCATCATTGGTCTTCAATTCCTTGGATGTTGAATCAGTCTTGATAGTGTTAGTGGATCCTTTATTAGCATCTAGGTCATTCATGAACACTATCCTGCCCTCTTTAAAAAAGACCTTCTTAGAGGTTGGAAGTTCCAGTACGTTCTTCATTTTCTCTTGTTCTTCCAACTGGTTAGTAATAATAATTTGGACTACTTCTTGAATGTCTACATTGGATTCCTTGAGTTTCCCTTTCCCATCCTTTACCAAAATATTTTGTGCAGGTTGTTGAATATCATCCAACAAATTTTTCCTGTAACACGTTACAGTATCCATCACTTTGTCTGTAGAAATTGAAACTTCATCTGTAGCTATTCGTGATAATTGAGAATTCTTACTGGTAGATCCATCTCCTGATTCCTCAAGTTCTCTGGATGTCGAGCAAACCATCCCCAAAGGTTTGCGTAATGCCTCAGCCAGTCACTGGTGATTCTTTGATATAATTATATCAAAGAATCACTGGCGACTTAGATTAGGTTATGACAGTAATGACATAATCTAATGGTGGTGTCATAGTCTAATGGTGGTATTATAGTCTAATGGTGGTGTCATAGTCTAATGGTGGTATCATAGTCTAATAGTGATGTCATAGTCTAATGGTGGTGTCATAGTCTAATGGTGGTATCATAGTCTAATGTCAAAATCTAATGGTAGTGTAATAACCTAACAATGGTGAAATAACCTAGTGTTATAATCTAACAGTAGTTTTGTCTCCTATTTTTAGATTCTTTTTTTGCTTTCTAACTATTGTTCTACTTAATTCTTATTATATAATTTCAGTGTCATGATCTAATGGTGATGGATGTGACATAATCTACCAGTTTTCATAACCTATTGGTGATATTTTTCTTGATTGTCTATGGTTCTTTCATTATTGAGAAATTATCTTTGCATTGGTTTGATTCTGTGTTTTTTTTACTATCAAAGAGCTATCCATGTGTTTATATTACTCTGTAGTATTTTTATTGCTAAGAAGCTATGCATGTGCTTATCTGGCATTGTAGCCTTTTTATTGTTAAGGGATTAGGTTAATATTGGCGCCATCCTAGTTGTTTTTGATTGCAAAAAAAATCATGTTGGGTGGCATAGTAAATTTGCGATTAATTTTGGCTGACATTATTCCATAATTTTGGCCAATCTTTAGGACATGTGATTTTGAGTTCCAGCTTGGTGCCATGGTAGTGACCTGGTAGCTACTGTGGAACTGTTATGGAACTGGTAGAGAACTGGCAGGGAACTAGAGTGGTTTTATTAGTTTGCCAGTTTCAGCTCACTTTTATGCCAACTTGGATGCTGAAATATTACCTAAAGTTCTGGCCGAAATTATGGAATAGTGCTGGCCAAAATTAATCAAAATTTACTATGCAAGTAGATACGTATGTTGTTAGGAGTATCATATGATAGTGGTCCCAGAGGGCTCTATGTCAAGTGATACTCTATACACATATTGTTAGAAGAATCATACAGAGGGCTCAGCGTCAAATGACATCCAGCACAGTATCAATTCAGGGATATTCTATTAGTTCACCCACCATGAATGCCAAATTATTGTATCCAAAAATCTGGCCGAAATTATCATTAACTTACTGCACCTAAATTTTTGATATCACGTGCTCAGGCTCTAGTCTTCTCTTTTCACAACTTTTGAGGAATATTTGAGTGGCATTTGGGGTTTGGGCTAGTGGTTCAGTTAGTTAGAGAATTGGAGGTGCCAACTTCGTATCTCTTTTTGGTATACCTCTATATTATGCAGAGGCTATATCATACCTGAGTATATATCTAGAAAAATATAGGTCTTCTGCCATTTTTATATAATATAATTACGCAGAAGATTTCATACCATATCCAAATATATATATATCTAGAAAAGTGTAGTCTTCTTCCAATTTTTTATATAAGATTATGAAGAAGACTACACTTTTGTTACATATCCACTTGCCTTTCATTTTCGATTTGCTGTCTAAGTTTGCTATCACCTTTTTTTACATCCATCGAAAAAAAATAAATTAAACATTTCTGAATTTTATAAAGTTAGTATATCTTTTTGAACTAACATCATGCATACACCAACCTATTTTCAACCAAACCGATCGCTCCAGAACTCTTGCCTGCTATGACGGCACCCACCCCGATGAATATTTAAGTGATTCAAGCAGTTATATTGATAATAGATCTGACTTAGGGTCAGATGATTATAATGACTTTAAGTCTAATTATGAGTTAGATAATGAAGAAGCTACTTGCGCCTCAACAAGCATTACCATGACTCCATCATTTCAGTACTCTTTAAGGCAGGAAAAGTTTAATGATAATTTTTCTTCCAAGGACTTGCTAAATGTCATTCAAAAAATTTTCCTATTACCACCTAGAGATATGTCAGACGATAAAGGGTTATTGGATTGCCTCCCAATCTATTCATTCTTCTTTCCGAATAAAAGAGGTCTAGTTTATATAATGCTTATGATCGGGATGAAGTGGAAAATAAATTGGTTATAAAAATCAATCAAGACGATCAGGCTCCCAAGTTTTCTGTTGCAGATGACATTTCCAAAGTATATGGTTTATCCAGGATTCATGAATGTATTAATGGTCAAAAGCCTTTAAGAGCCATGATTGATATAGACGCTTCGCGAAAAGATATGGAAATAACTGTGTTAAGGCACAAGAAGTATTCATTTGAATCTGCCTATCTTTCATAAGAGCCTTATATTGAATTCTCAACTGTAGTTGGGAAAATATTCTCAATGGATTAGTTATTGCTACATCTTTAGATTCTAGCAAGTGTAGTTACCATATTTTATATGCACCGGCTCTTCTAATAGATCATTGTCAATAATTGTAAATGTAATAAAAAATGCAAATGCCCTCTGAGCCAATATGATTTATGGCTCGATGAAATAGTATCTATAATTGCTCAAGCACAAAGTCATTTGGCTGGGCAATCAATAGAAAAGTTATATAAATTGGTCCAAGATGCAAGATGCATTATCGTCATGGATAATGATCTAACTGACCTTAATATCGAATGGATTAAGGCCCTTCATAAGGATATATCTTTCTCCATTATTCATAATACTTACCAGCCTCAAAATGGTAAAACATTCCTCTTGGCTCCTAATAAAGAAACTGTGTTAGCTGAACTTTGGGATTGGGCTAGGCAAATATCTTCACTACCTTCTGAAAAACAAACAAGCGCATCGCTCATCTGTCACCTTAGAAAAGATATACAAGGAATTGTTCATGCTCTCAAGACTGATTTTCCAGAACTAAAGATCAAGGAATATCATGGTAAATCTGATCCTGTAGAAAAGGCTAATGATTTCAGCAACGTAGAAGAATCATGGAGCAGTGTTAATTTAGTTGCGTATACTAGTACTCTAAAAATAGGAGTATCTTGCACTAATCCAAAGTTCGAGTGGGCATTCTGCATCTTTAACAGTTATATAGAAACAAATGCTGGAATGAATCAGATGTTATTTCGCATGCGGTGCATTAAAGATTATATATGCCATATTGAGCAGAGATCTTCTAATGTTCCAGTCACAGAGAAAGGATTATTTCAATGGTTGTTAAATGCCAAACACGAATGTCTCCCCCGGGAACTTCAGAATAGAGGAATATTTCCTGATATAGATTCTATCATCTGGAATAAGGATGTACCAACTGTTCGTTTATAGGTGGCCTATATGTTGGAAAGATTCTGTTCCTGGCACTTATTTGGTTGGAGGATGGTTGATTTTCTCTGAAATGCGGGTATAGTAATTTCTTTCATGGAACTCATTTCTAAACCTGAAGATACTTCGATGTCATTATCCCAAACAGTGAAGGCGAGTTCCTCTACCATTAAAGCAGAGGAGATAGCAGATGTATCTAATATAATGCTACTATTGTTGATCGTAAAACTGCTGAATTATTGGAGAATAAACTAAAGAAGACTTTAGAAGAGATGCGTTCTTTAGACAGGCATTGTTATGAGATTTCACCTGAATCATTGACTGAGAATTTCATCTCAAAGTATGGGAATTACAATCACATGAAATGGTTTAGGGCTTATAAGCAATTACGAGATGCTGGTACTAACAATAAAACGGCCGTTGAGGCTATATCCCGTAAAAATTACAGAGAAGATAGGCTCACAACTGCAACCCAGGCTGAAAGACATCGAATTTGCCTGGAATTATTAAGAATTTGCACACCAGCTAGAGATATTGATGATAGAGCATGATATAAAGCTAATGAAGTCAAAATGCGCATAGGTTTTCCCGAATTGACATCGTATCTCCAGGGTTTAGTGCCTAAAATGGCTCGAGTATTTGATAATACAGATGCATCATGCAGTGCTAAAAAATTGGGATTAAAAATAATCTGAGCGAAACTTGGTTTATTAAATGCATCTCTTTACATAACTTATGGATTGAAATTTAAGGCTATTAATAAGAGTCAAAGATATTATCATTTAGTTGGTTTATTCGATAGCAAGGATGCCCCCAAGTTTCCTTCATACCAAACAGGGGAAGAAATTTATTGGGAAAATGGTAAAGATACTCGATATGGATATAGTAAGATCTCACTTGATGAATTATTATTAGGTAATCTTTCTAGTTCTAGCAAAGTTGATAATATGCAAATTTCAGAAGATATTCAGAATTTATTTGATATGTGTTAATATCATACCTGAATATATATCTAGAAAAGTGTAGTCTTCTTCCAATTTTTTATATAAGATTATGAAGAAGACTACACTTATTCAGGTATGTATCATAAAAAAATTCTCGCTCTGGTCAGGATATATAGTCACATACTTTGAGATGTAGGCTTCTACCAAAATTTTGTATAATAATCAACTAATAATATTTTTTTTGCTTACTTTCTGGCAGATAATTCAGAGGGGTTTCTAATGCTCTAAATTTTGAGTTAACCACTAATCCCCAAAGAAGTCAACACCCATATCTTCATCATCTAACTTATCATCTAACTTAGAAATCGGAGCTTCATAGATTCTGGGTGAGCCTTTAATTACAACCCTATCACCTAGTATTTTGATCCAGATCGAATCTGTTAAATTTCTTTTTAACAAATCTGCAAATAGTTGTGAAGAAGCGGGAAACAAGTGTTCATGGATCGAAGCACTACTATCATCTAACTTGGAAATTGGAGCTTCAGGGATTTCAGGTTGAAGAGCCTCAGCCTTACACTTTTGCCTTGTTTGATATTTGTGCGAATCATGAATACTGGCAGAGTGGTCGTGACAATACCCCGAATCAGTATCAGTAGGATATACGCAACCACTAAAAAGACAGGGTTTTTTTCTGATTTTTTTCATACAATTTTGAGTACCTATAACACCCTTCAGGGAGCCAGCATCTATTTCCACAAATAGTACTATCTCTCTTGATATACGGGCAAGTAAAGGGAGCCATGAAAGTATTTTAGGATATAGAACCCTCTTTCACTTTTAATTTTATAATAAAATATGTATTTAAACTAATTGGTATTTTAATGAGATAAATTATCTTTTCATACTAATGCTATGGACATATTAGACCAATCGGCAGATGGATTCGCAAAAAAATCTATAATCCCAAAACTAATCGCATAATCATTATAAATGGGTTAGTATATCATAAATTGTTACATGAAGGCTACATGCATTGGAGAGAAGTAAGGCTCTTGATTCCACCTTTACATGAATCGCCAATATTAAAAAGGTACCTTTCTTTCATCTCCTATCGCATTTAGGCTATTGCATCAGAAAAAAGTTTGCTAACGGTGATTAACAAAAAATAAACCTATTGCAAATTTTACTCAAAGTTAATTGGCACGATTTTACTTTATGTCAGCTATTAAAATTATGCTGGGAGCGTGGAAAGATGATAGTTTGGAGGAATGACATACTCATGAAATCCCTCTATCACCCGAATTTAGCACTATCAAAATATAGACCGGGTGCTTTATATGACGCATTCACTAAGATGAATGCTTTAGGACCAGAACAAATATTAGCTCTAGCACGAGCACTTTACTAAAATGTGAATTGATACAGGTAACTTATTCATAGCCTTAGAATGGGGTTCCATGACTATGTATTTTTTTCACATATCCTATCTACCCGCAATTTTCAAATATATATAAAAGATATCCCGGCCAGGGCTCATGGCCTCATAGAGAGCTCGCAATAAGTTATAATATTCTTTTTTGCTCACTGACCATGGTGTAGTGAATTGTCAGAATATTTTTTTTGAATTGAACTTTATCAGATATAATATAACCTAAGGGTTGTATATAATCTAACAGATACCCATAACCTAAATTCACATTATCATATCCGCGATTATAACAAAGTACGTTGCAGACTACAAACTCAATAAGATATAAGTAATGAAGAACTTAGCCAACATGCTCCAGCATTACTCGAGCTTTTGACAGATACAGTGAAAAGAGACAAGGGTTACCGACATCTTCGAGAAGGGTATAAATTTACTAAAGAGCAGACGTTTGTATTAGTCCCTCTCAAAGAACTGGGCGAACGAAAATACAAATAACCACTCAAGAAGTGGAGCCAGAGGGGAGGTGAATCTATGCCAAATATCTAATCTTATCCCAGAAGGAGAGACTATTAAAGAAATGGCTCAACATATTATGAGGGACCAACTTGGCGAAAAAGAAGTTGAAGCGATACGTAAAGCTTTAGTTGAAACAGCTCCTAATGCTTCTGCTGGTTCATCACGTATATCTAGGGCTCAAAAGGAATTGCAAGGTCTTAATGCTCCAGAAAAAATAATCTCTGCCATGACTGACCGAGAAACAACCTGCGCATTAAACAAAATTCAAAAGGAGCGTCACCAACTGCGTAAGGATGAAGGCATCCATTTTCCAGATGAATTTTCATTTGAATTGGTTAAGGAGAGATTAGATGTTTATGATGTTTCTAGTAAACCTGATGAACTAGCCCTAGCTGATGTAATGATAATGCTTTGTATACATCCTGCTGAACTTGGAACTTTACGCATGGCTAATGGTAAAGTAACTGGCTATGTAAAAAACTGAGGCCAGGAAGACATCCCTTGAGTATTTAGATCAATAGAAAAAGATGAAGAATGAGTTAGACAACTGCTTACATAGATCCAGAATTCAATTTCTTCTCGGGAGTTAAGAGATCCAGCTAAACTCAGAGCTAAATGGATTAATAGATTTCTAAAAAAATATGATGTACCACTACTCCCTCGATACTTATGCAAATTAGGGGCTGTATTTGCAGTCATATCACATAGAGGAAAGAATTTATCAAATGCTACGGATATTCTCAGTGAAGCATTAAGGCACTCTCCTGACAATCATACCTCTTCTGGGAAAAACTATAGTATAGTTAATATGAGAAAGAGAGGAGAGCCATATGATAAGGCAAGGCCATTCATATTCTTCAATGAAGACTAATCACATAGTTTAGCATTGGGTTAGAAGGTCAGGATATCATTTATTAAATTTTATTTTTTCGCTTGAGCTGAGATATATCATATATAAAATATCATGAAAATGGTAACCAATCAAAATCATTCATCTGATATATCTAGCGAGCAGGAAGTTATTAGGCGTACAGAAAAAATAACCCAGTTATTTGGACTGGATAAGCAAAATGCAGAAGTGTATAATGCACTTTCTGGTGAAAATAAGGCACTAAAGAAACGATTTGATGATTATCATTCTGAGTATATTAGTAAAAAATTGCCAAAAAGCAAGAAGTCTAAAAAGGGTGAGGTTAATATCGCTACTGTAGATTTATACGAGTCCAGTTCGTCTGAAGAAAATGGAAAATCTAATGTTCAGGTAGATGAATGTTATCAACCTAAAAGAGGAAGGGTAAGCGCAAGATCAGAAATTATCTTACTAAGTGTTAAATAGAGGGTTAATTTTATATTTGAACATTATATATACCATAATAAAATGGTATTCGTGAATTGTATAGTTGAAGAAAATATTCCTATTGAGGCATCAATTGATATGTGTGCTGATGTAAATTGCATTAGCCAAAAACATATTGGTGAATTAGAAATTATATATCACGGTGAAAATAATAGCATTAAAACTCTGAATGCATCCTATCCACATTAGGAAAGGTTGATCTGTATATCGGCTTTAATGATGGCGAGAAACATAAAAGCATAACCAGCGAATTTATAGTTGTTGAACCAAAATGGCCGGAACCTGATTTAATTTTGGGAGGTCCTTGGTTCTGAGAAAGTAGTGCAACTTTGGATATATGTGATTCAAAACTATTATTAGATGATAATTTTGCGATCCCATTCAAAGAAGTAAAATAAGAATAACAATCCAGAGTAGGCCGAAGATGCTTTGCATAATCACATTTTTTTTGATTAAAGATACAGCATATATTATTTATGGCGCATTTAGATGTTATAAATTTACCAGAACTATTGGAGCAGATTCTATATTTCCTAGCAGTAGATAAATTCCTTTATTCCGCCCTATTTGTTTTCTGATTGTGGTACAGATGTGGTGCTCCTGTTCTGTGAAAACACATCGAGCTAAAGTGGAAGAATAAATGTCACTTTCAATTGAAAAAATTTATGAAAATAGTATGTAAAAGGCAAAAGCCAGTTTATAGCTCAAATCTAACTCATCTAGAAATTTTGAACTACTATCCACTTTCAAATAAAAAATTTAATGTCATTGCACGTTTATTCCCAAATATAGTCCATTTAGATTTAAATTATAGCACAGGATTTAGCGATAAAATACTAAATCGAATAGCAGAGATATACCCAATCTGAAGTATCTCAATTTGCAAAAGAGTAGATACAGAACCCCTAATGATGGGATATTAACTGATAAAGATCTATGTGCAATTGCACGGTCATGTCATAAACTAGAATATCTAAATATTTCTTATCGCATAGATATTGTTGGGATATCAATTTGTGATATTATCCATTCTTGCCCAAGACTTCAACAACTTGAATTTAGCTATTGTGCAGTTATTTTTAAGATTATCAAAGAAATTGCTGGTTCATATCTTAATTTAAAGTATCTCAAAGTAGAAGGATGCGATATTGTTACCAAAGATGTTGTAGATCAGCTAGTTTCCTTGCTTAGATCAAATATTCATGTTGAGAATTTCAAGTGTATAACACCAGCTTTGTTTGATGCATATCCCAGGATGTATGTACTGTCAAGGCGTCTGATGATGTCATTTGATGCACCAAGAGATAGTAAGTCTATATATGATTATGTTAATGATGAACTAAGGAGAATGGGGGAGATTTGATCTGGAATACTGATCATCAGCTCAAAAGATTTTTTTGTTTAAAGATACAACATATAAAATAAAATATTTATGGTGCATTCAAGCATTTTTAATTTACCGGAACTATTAGAAGAGATTTTACATTTCCTATTGATAGATAAATCCCTCCATCCTGCTCTATTTGTTTTCTGATTGTGGTACAGATGTGGCGCCCTATCCTATAGAGGCATATTGAGCTAAAGGGAAAAGACTTATATCCTGGACAATCTCTTCCAAATGATTATAATTACCTTGCAAAGGATCGCCCCCAATTAAATAAATTCATAAGAATAAAATGTGCAAAGGATCTCTCTCAATTGAAAAAATTTATAAAGCTAGTACGTAGGAAGCAAAAGCCAATTTATTGCTCAAATGTAACTCATCTCAAAATATCATACTACCATTTACTTTTGGATAAAAAAATCATAAGCATTGTTCATTCATGCCCAAATATAATCCATTTGAGTTTCAAAAATAGCGTAGGATTTAGTAATAGAGCATTAGAACTGATAGCAAGTTCATATCCAAATCTGAAGTATCTCAATCTGTGTGTTAATCAATTGGGTAATTATATGAGCTCTTGTGTTCAAGAAGTAGATGATGGGGGTTTATGGAAAATCACAAAGTCATGCCATAAATTAGAATATTTAATTCGTAATTCGTTTACCAACTAGAGAATAATCTTTATGTTTCAGAATCCAGAAACTTTGAGTGTTCGGCATCTTGGAAATGAAAGCTTCTCTCATATGAAAAAAAGATGGTGGAAATTGAGCTTGGAATCCAACAATGCCTTACACCTATCCAGAATAGGAATGGTCAGGCTAGGAATGTTTTCCTAATACATTTCACTTTCCCCAAAAAACAATAATAGTTTTCACTGGTTCGTAAACAGATCATGAATTAAATATTGCTTATCATACAGAGATTACCGAATATTCAATTTGTGGTATTATTTGCTCCAACCTAAAGCTCCAGCATCTTGACCTTACCTTTTGTGAATTATTTCTGATATAACTATCAAAGAAATTGCTAAATCATGTCTTAATTTAAAATATATTAATTTGAGAGGGTGTTATATTAGCAAAGAAGCCCTAGATCAGCTAAATCCAAATACTCATGTTGAGATTTTACGGGGTCTGTTTGATAATCAAGTTGTGATAGAGCAATTATTCAGACAGCCTAGAGTTGTTAATATTAGAACTTGGCTTTACCAGGCATTATGACAACCTAATTCCAATATATTTGTAACAGTGGACTCTGGTGCTGATCACTTCTCTATAGATATCAGACAAGTACCAAGGAATTATTCGATAACATTATTCGATGATCTAGCTAGTCTGGAGCAGTAATCACCAGCTCAGAAGAATTTGCTGGGCCACAAAAATATCGATCTTGATAGGTCAAAGGTATACTTCTTGATAGAGATCGCTGTGAAACCTAAATATGCATGTTTCTTGATAGGTTAAAACGTAACACAGAATTTTAGTATACTTCTTGATAGATCACGTTAAATTTAAATTATTTTTACATAAAATTTTCCCTAAATTATAAATTATGAAATTTTTTTTTTTTTATCAAAGCAAAACTTTATTTATTTATATTTCCTACACTTTTTATTATAATATAGCAGGTACTTTGTTAAATCAAGGACACTTAGTTTTGGAAATTAATGGAAATATAAAATTAGTTTTTATATTTGTACTAGAATAAACGAAGCTATATCGAATATGATTTTATTATGAAAAAAAAAGTAAAAAGAAAGTATTAATTCGTAGAGTTATTAAAATAAGGTTGTGTATTTGAACGATAAGAATAAGGATAAGCATTTTCATTTGTGCTGTTAGTATAAAGTGAAGGAGAACACGTAGAAGGGTTATTAATCAAAACTGGTGCAAATGTATGAGATGAAAGAGGGTATGTAGCAGAATTGTAACCTAAATGAGGGAGCGCATTTTGTTGATGAGTTGAAGGAAGATATGAAATTGAAGGAAAATGTGTAGTTGGAAGAGAATATGTATTATGTGTATTGGAGAAATGAGTTGTTGAGTTATAAATTGAAGGATAATGTGTGGTTGAATATGTAGGAGGATTAGTAAAAGGGATCATCGAAAAGCTAGAAATATCCAAATCCAGTTCATTTGAGGCGTTTACTTTCTGCTCAAGTAAGCAAATGATATTTACTCTTTTGTTACCACGTTTGGCTTTACAAATCTGATCAGTTTTTCATTTTTGAATAGATGGCGGATTCAAATTTAATGCTGTATTATTTTCTCAAAGTATTCTACTTGGTTTGCGAGATTTTGCAGCAGATTTTGGAGGAGCTCCTGGTAAAGAATTCAAATTTCTTTGTTGCAATTCACTTGGACGAAAAGGATCAATTATGGCCTTACATTCTTGATCAATTATATTATAAAAAATCACATTTCCTCCATTTGCATACCCTTTTCATTATATTCTTTAATAATTTCTGAAAAAGCCACTTCAGTACTTCCTTGGTAAATGTTGTAATTCTTAAGTTCTGGTGGTAGAATTCTCTGCTTGTTTTTAAAATATGTTACTAGTTTTTCTTTTGTATCTTTTATTACATCATTACCATAACCCTGAAGCGAAGTTGCATAAATTCTTGCAGCATGGCAATGCTTGCACACATCATGAAATGATCCATTCCAAATAAAATCAAAACAATTAAGACATTCTCCAGTTAAGATATTTGTAATATAATAACCATGACGCTCTTGAACATTATAATTTCTAATTAATTGCTTAAATAATGGATCTAATTTTTCCATAATAATATTCTCAGAATTAAGTGGTTGATGATCATATGGTGAATATACTACACTCCCCGGTAAAAAGTATCTGACCACCTTAAAAATTAAAAAAAAATGGGAGTTTAAATAAAATTTCATGTTTATTTTAAATTTGAGGCGTAAAAAACTATTTAAAAAGTGAATTTTTCAATTAATTTATAGTAAAATACCACAGAAATTTTTAATTTTCATGATGAAAAAAATTTTGCCTTTTTAACCAGAACAGTTATAGTAAAATAAATGTTAAAAATTGATTCTTTGACTAAGGAATAGCTTATATTTCAAATATCAAAAATATTGAATCAGTAGTTGTT
>NQWY01024892.1:0-10140 GCA_019425655.1 Rhizophagus prolifer
TCACTTTTTCGTAGAGCATACTTGATGATTTCCCATAGAATTTAATCGTTTTGGAGGGTCATCCAATGTTAATCGAATTTCCTAAATTAAATGTGAATATGATTTCAATAATAATTTTTTTTTTAAAAAAAAAAATTTTATTTACCTGTAATCGTTGTCTTGTTTGCTCAACGAATTCACGACGTGATTCTATTTCACTTTTTGTTAAACCAAATTTATCAGGATTACTTTCAACAACCTGTATTTTAATTCAATTTTGTTAAGAATCATGAATTCAATAATTAAAGAATTTTTTCTTTTCAAGAAAAGGATATTTATCGTTTCTTCTACATCGTCCAGATCAGTTGTTATTTCCTGTATAGTTGATTTTAATTCTTCTTCTGTTCTCTTTAGTTCTTCATTATTTCTAGATGAAACTGTATTATAGATACGGTTCCAACTATTAAATAAAGTCAATGCTGTTGCAACATTATTTTCTATCTCTCTAAATAAAATAAAAGTATTAAATTTTCAACGATCACACTATAAAATGAAGATTTAAAATGAATTATTATATACTCTTTAACTGTAAAAAATGGATCACCATCCGGCATTTTGAATATCACATTTAGATACAGAGGAAGAGATTATTGTGAAGTTGAATAAAGAATGAAGAAAATGAAGATAAAATCATCAGGTGTTAAATTCTTCATTGGCCAGATTTCACATGATGATCAGATAAAAATAGATGTGCGGTACAGATTTTTGATGTTGTAAAAAGTGGTAAAAGCTAATTGATTCTTGTTAATTGTTATGCGGAATATTAGTCCTATAACGTTTTAACTAAATACGTTAAATATGGAGGTGCCTAAAGTAGTCAAGAATTTTGAACTACCTCAAGCAGTTAAAGACATTGAACTTCCCGCAGCGGTAAAAAATATAGATCTATCTGCTGTTAAAAATATAGAGCTTCCTATTTCCGTAAAGAAGCTTGAACTTCCAGCTGCGGTTAAAAATATTGAACTTCCGGAAGCAATGAAAAAATTAGATCTAACTAACGCTGTAAGAAATGTTCCGACAACTGTTATGAATAATGTGCCAGAATCCATGAAAAATATTCAGGTTCCAAAAACTGTAAATACTGCAATGTTTTCTTGTAAGTAGGTTAATTTTTTTAATTTTTAAGGAGTTTTAAATTCCTGACTATTTTCGTTGGTCATTTAGCATTTGCGACAACTGCTTTTACTAGTGTCGCGTCCTTAACAAAAACAATTCAACAAAAAGTGGAAGAAACTACAAGAAATCTACAGAGCGAGCACGAAGAATTTGTTAAACAAGTTAATGAGGAATCACATAAGCCTAATATTGGAACAGGTAAGTTTAATTTTTGTTTATTTATTTTAATCCAATTCCAGAATTAGTTAATTAGATACTTTCAAATTTCGATTCTAGTAGCTGTTGCTCCTTGGGTAGGACTTCCAGACGAGGAAGGCCTTAAACAACAGATTTTAGCCTTATCCCAGGTAAGGGATTGTTAATATTGATATTTAATTCTTAAGAAGAATAATTAATAAATGTGTGGTATATTATTTCGCCACATCTTTTAGGATAAACGAAATTTCACAATTTCTCCACCAGAAAATACGAATTTTCAATTTGATATGAATGTTTATTTTCAAACTGCTTCGGCTGTTCTGAATGCTGATCCTAATCTCAATCGTATGCGTTTTGAATTAGTTCCAGCTCAGTAAGTATTTGAATTGTAAAATAATTAATTCTGTAGCATAGTGAAGGACTATTTATTTGATAGAAGATTATTACTAATTATTTTTTTAAAAAAAAATAAGTGTACAGGAACCAATATTTTGGAGGAATTATTTCTATAGAGTGTCTCTAATTAAACAGACTTCGTTAGGTTCAATTGACTCTATAGTTTTAGAAAATGAAGTATTTCAGAAAGATCCTATTGGTGAATCAACATCTATGGAAACAACGGAAAAACAAGAGGAGAAAAAAGAAGAGGTAATTTATTACAATAAATTGTTATATCAAATTTAACGTAAACTCATTGAATTGTATTTTCTGAAATATAAAAAAAAGCATAAACAGCAAGAGAATTTATCAAATAAAGAAGTCTTATTTGATGCAAATAAGGGCGGAGATGATTCAGGTATGTTCATAATTAATAATAAGAAATTTATTTTGATATCATTTTTATAATATCTTTATGAAAAAAATAGATGCTTGGATTAAGGATTTTGCTACATCAGATATAGTTGTTACGGAAGATGGTGATGAAGAAGTTCCCGAAAATTGGGAGGAACAATTAAAAGAATTTACATAATTTAAAATCTTTAAAATTGTTATAATATTTTTTGTATTTATTAATTCTTTGTATCTTTTGTATTTAAAATTTAAAATAAAAAAAAGAATTTTTAATTTATTATAAACTTGTTCTTTAATTTAGTCTACGCTTATACTTTTTATAATGTATTAAATTATTATTTAATCATTAATAATTAAAATCTAAAATTATAATTCATAGTAATTTAATTATGTTATTATTTTTTTTACAAGGTATGAACTTCATATTTATAAAAAAACACTATAATCTAATTATTAACAAAAAGTCTTTCTTAAATAATAATTTATTTATTCCGGTTCCTTTTCATCGGAAGCACTTGTTCCAGCTTTTTCAAAAGCCACAACTCCAAAAACAATCCAACATATTATCATCATTAGACCCAAAATTCCCATATAAATAAAAGTTCTTTTCCTTTTCTCATTAGTTGCATCTTTAACAAAAGAGGTTTCCTCTTCTATAATCATCATGCGCATTTGTCCTGTATTATGCACTTACTCAGTTGTCCATAAGTACTAGTATTATTATCATGATGATAATCACCTTGATATTTAGCATTTAAACTTCCTCCCTTATACGTTTTATCCATCCACCAGAATATCAAAGAGACCAAAAACAAACCACCACCTAATATAGCAAACATTCTTAAGGCTACCAGATCATCATCCTCATGGCCATATTCTATACCTTCATCATCAATTATATATTTTTTATGTCTTATATGCTCGTCTAGCAACATTCCGGCAAAAGTTTGACTAAGTGTTGCACCAATGTTATCTACACTTTTCAATAGTCCAAGACCAGTTGAAACATTTTTCGTGAGCAGTGGAATAAGGGTAACCAAAGTAAGCGGAACTGCAGCATAAGCCACAGCAAAGAGGAATATCGGTGGAATTGGGTGTATTAAATGTGGTGGTGAAAGTAACAATAAGTATGTAATTGATATAGCTGCCGATCCAAATATTACTATAAATCATAGATATGATCTTACGTATCCATAATCTATAACCAAATTTATCCAAGAATAATCCTAAAAAAGGATATAATATTACTGGTAATAATAATATTACAGAAGAATCCCATGCGGCCAAAATATCTGTTGTGTCAAATCTATGTTTAATTATATTGCTGCATAATTATCAAATAAGAACCATTAGATCCATTCAAACATATTAAACATATTAAATATTAAAAATTTTGTTTAAATAAGAATCATATAAAAACATGTTTAACTAACCTTGATAAATGAAGGAAAGGCGACATTGAAGCTCCAAATAAAACCCCTACAACTAAAAACCACCAAAAAATATCTGACAACTCGAGTATAGCATTCCAATGAACAGCTTTCTTTTCCACCACTGAATTCAAGGCAATACTTTCCTTGTTATTATTTCTCTTATTTTTGGCATGTTTTAATATATAAATATATATAATATTCATAATCCATGACATTGCACATGTGATAGTGGCTACTATGAAAGGTGTACGATATGTTAATGGTTCCATTAAAGATAACGGAACTGCTAACACAGTAGCAATAAATGAGGCCTATAACAATGAATATAATAATTACTTTCGTATATATCAAAATCGTGGAAAATAAAGAAAGGAATAATATAATTATTTCTAATCCTGCAAGACTTACTAATCTCCCTAATGTTAATCCAACAGCTAAAGCGAAACCTAATCCATTTCCTTGAAAGAATTGGACAATAATAGTTTCTTGGACAATTGTTAAAGGCGCCAAACCCATACTAAAATATAATTAAAGCATTAAGTTAGCTGCACCGAGAAAGACTTTCAATATTTGAATAATTTGGATCAAAAGAATTGTTCTTACCCAAAAACAATAAATCCAACAATCATAAGTCCAACTTTGCCATTCCAACTCGCGACAGTGAAAATGATCATTCCTAACAAAATTATTGTTGTTATAACTAAAGAACTACGAGTAGTTCCAAATCTTGCTACAAGAAGCCCTGAAACTATTGGGACCACCGTATTACATAGAGTAAGAGACGCAACCAGTAGTGAAAATTGAGTATTTGTGAGATCAAGTTGCTTTCATCAGTAAAGAGCAAAGTAAAGTAATTAATAATAAATTTTAAATGCAAGTTTATCAGCATATAAGCGGTATGTACAAAAGATACAATACCTCCATTAATATTCCCTTCATAGGTCCAATAATATGTGAAGCAAAGTGACTTCCAACCCCAAACGTGCATGCGCAAGCCATTGCGCACATTTTTATAAAATGTTCTGATTTATCAAATTTTAGACTCATTCTTCGATTTCCTGAAGTTTGACCACGCCCTGCATGCTCTCCATTATGATGGTTTCTTCGGGAAGAACTTCCGGCAGACAAGTGTTTGTTTTTAATGAGCCATTCTTTATCGTCTAATATCTCGGAGTTCTCACTTACAGTCGTTGTTGAAAACGAAAGTGGAAGTGTTGTAGGTTGTGTGAATGACGGAAGGAATTCCGATTCCTCATCTGTCTCCTCCTCTTCTGAAAGTTTTGTCGATATAGTTGTTAGTTTTATTTGATCCATATTTAAAGGGATTGTAATAGACTCTGGTTTACGTCTTTAGGAATCTTTAAATATTTTAAAATAAAAGGCCGTCATTTGTTTATATAGTCCGTGTAATCATCCAAATTGAGAAAATTAAACGTTACATAAAAAATCAATCAAATCAAATCAATGGTTAAGATCTGTGGGATAAAATAATTATTAAAAGACAAATTTATGCCGATTATAATTAATATGGTTAATCTTATTTTCACAATGGTTGATGCGTCTCTTACAATTATGGTTATGTTAATATATCTTCGGAAATGTCACAGGATTTGTCAGATCATTAATAAGTGCACGCTGGCAAGAAATCCAAAATTATGGGCTGTTAGAATTATATTATATTCAAGTTTGAATTCTTGAAATTATTTTCTGAAATTTTTCAGATAAAGTATGGAAAGTTCTACGTAAACAATTAATAAACCTTAACAGTTAATTATAGGTACGTGTAACAAGAAAATTCTACTATAGTTGAAAATCACTTATTTCAAATACTATACTAGCATATTTCCCTCTCTCTTTGTTCCTCCCTTTTTTTTCTCTTGTCCTTTCCCATTACTTTTCCTTCGTTATTTTCCTCTCCTTTTCCTTTCCCTGTACTTTCGTTTAAAATACTTTAACGAAATGCTTTCAAACGTTTTGATTTTTTTCTTTTTTAGGCAACCCCAACTCAATTCAAGAACAAAGTTTTGTCCCTCGTACTACTAAGGTAAAAAGTTCGGTATACAATTACATCATGTAACTAATTAATTTCAGCTAGAATTAGATTTTAGATCAGCGTTCCAATAATTAAATTATGAGCACTTCTAACCACGTGAAACACAGCACGTGAATCACGTGATCACAGTTCGGTATATCGAAATTTATATTATATTTGGTATATCAATAACTTTTTTAAATATGTCGAGATCAGACTGTATGCACAACTGGAGCTTTTACTTCTAATTAGATAGCAATCGAACAGTTTTAGTAACTGCACCGGAAGCAATGGTAGGAATTTCCTTGGCCAAATCTAGTATTATACCTAATCATTAGATCATGTTATTTTTACTGGTTTAGCCCACGATTGTATTGTATTATTGTAAAAATCGATCCGGTTCTCAAAGTCAAATACCCCGCATGAGTTATGTTATATTTACACAGTGTAGCAATCATAATTATTACTTAAATTGAAGATCCTAATTTGTTGTAGGCTTGGCTTTTTTGCGTAAATGATAGAAAGACAAAATTTACCTTTTAACATATGCAGTGTATGCTGTATGCGGATGGTGTGATGTTCTTTGCTGGTTTTATTGTGTTGTACATCGGATTAATAAGAATGTTATATTGCTGTTCTCAATGTATACATTATTACTTTTTACGCACTGTACAAAATAAAAAGTCATGATTTTCCTGCCGAGTTCTTAAAGCCAACATTATAACAAATTATATATATGACCAATTGAGGGTTCTTAACTTACGCGCCATGCGTACGTTATTATCGTACGCACTGGCCGGAGTTTAGAAGTTATGCAGTTGCACGTGATAGCGTTAAACGTTAACTCTGGCCAGTGTGTACGATAATAACGTATACATGCTGCGTACGTTGAGGAATTCCTGACCAATTATAGTTCTAGATTATTTAGTTATATTTTTCTTTTTTTTTATTAAATTGATTCCTTAACAAAAAACTGCCCTTAGTTTTCTGAATATTTAAAATTATAATAAATACTATAACAAATGATTACAAGAAAAATCCTATAGAACACTCCATGTTTCCATTTTACACCAAGTGCTGCTATTCCTTTGACAATTGCCTACTAAAACATAACTACAGTCTGCTTCTAACGAAATCTTTACTAATATCAAAACTAAAGAAGAAGAAATGATGGTTGTTTACAATTTATAATGTATCACATTAGCCAAAATAGGAATTTGTTTGCACACACACTTCACCACTTTGACACTTTTCACATAGCTCTCTCTCATGAAGGGGGCCATCCTTTGATCCAACTATACTCTTCCAATTCAAAATGCGGCCATAATAATGGCATTTATGGCATTTAGTCTTCGAAAAATCACGTTGTGTCAAGAATTTTGCCTGACATTCCTCCACAAATTTTCGGAGTGATATCCAAGTATAAGAGCTGTCCCAAGCATGTCCTTTACCACATTTCCACTCTCCAAACACTCTATAAAACACTTCCCCCTTAATTCTTTTGGCTTCGGCCCATACTAGGTGACAAATGATCTCACTCTATTAGGATAATTTGAGGAAGAGTGTTTAAACCCTTTTACATTTCGTAAAGCAAAATTATTCTATAATCCTGGCTTACCTTCAGGGATTTTGGCCTCGTATCTAGAAGGAAACTCGAAATCATACAATCTTTTCTGCATTCCTTGCACCGCTGTGTGAAAAATTTGTATAGTTGCCGGTGAGGCTTTTTCAAAATTGCTTTGAGCTTATCCTGACTATATCCTATTGTCCATCTATTTTTGCACTGCCATTTGTTTTGGTATTGCGGATCGTTTATGCACTGCCAGCTACTTTGACATTCTGGTTCATGATTACAGTTCCATTCGTTTTCTCGGTCCCACTTATCTTGACACGAGTCTGAACATGGCGGACTATGTCCGCATCTCCACCCTCTAGATCGACAAATCCATTCGTCTTTACACTCTTCAGACTCATGTGGGCATTTCCATTTTCCATGACATTCCCTTAGGTTTTCGCATTGGTGCTGGCATTTCCATTTGGTTTCAAACTGGTTCAATTTTTTTAATTCCTTTTCGTTTTCAAATTGGTGCTGGTTATCCCATTCGTTTCTATACTGATGCAATTTTTTTAGACATTCCTCCTCATTCTTACATTGATGTTGACATCTCGCTATTCTGTGTTGACACTGCCACTTATTTTGGCATTCCCATATATTATGACATTTGGTTCCGTGTGAGCAGTCAAATGGCTTATCTTGACATTGTATCTTATTTTGACATTTCGGACTGTGATAGCATTGCCATCTGCCTTGACAATGTGGTTCGTATTCTTCTGCCCATCTGTACTTACATTTCCATATGTCTTTACATCGTGATGGGTGCTTACATCTCCAATTTTTTCTACAAAACCATTTATTTTGACACATCGGACTATGTCGGCATGACCATTTCTTTTGACACTGTTCTCTGATTTCACATGTCGGTTCGTGTTTACATACATATTTGGTTCGACATTTTTCTTCGGTTTCACACTCTGGTTCGTGTGGGCATTTGTTTCTACATTCTTTCTCATTTTGACACTTTAGTTCGTGTTTGCATCGCCAATGTTGACAAAACCAATTGCCTTCGACAATATAATCGGGATTCTCAGTTATGAAACGGACGACTTCAGCAATCTAAGAGAACAAATGTTAATTACACAATAATACTTTCATACGGCAATTCCCCATCGGCCTATCCTATATAATCACATTTAATTACACCTTTTTCAAGTTTAGTTATTATAAAACGGAAAAGACTTGATACAGTCACATCACTTCCCGAGTGTGTGATTATATAGCAGATATCATCATAATTATTAATTAATTGTGGTGAAATAAACTTAACTCACTTGTCTTAATCTCGTATTCATTTATAGTCACAAGCTGTTAAGCAATTGAGATATTATTACAACCAAGCACTAAAAAACTCAATATACCGTCCCCTGAAGAAGTAAGTAATTTTACGAAGATACTATTCCGCCGGAATGATAAAAAAGAAAACGCGTCAATAATTTTTTTACAAACTGAGAGGCATACAAGAAAAAGACAACTATTAATTATTATGCTTCTCACCTGATTCTCTGAGAGTAAAAGAAGTTTCTATATAGTAAAACAAAAGTCCGTCAGCTGGTATTATAAATATTTGTTGACCTATGTCAACTTTGGACAATTCTTGATCGCATGCTGTCCTTCACAAGAAGTCACGTACAATATTTTAACAATTAGAGCTGTTTTTTAAATATTTAGATCACTCCGTGTCACAAGCCGGTTACAATATCTTCTTAATGCCGTAATGCCAGCCGAGTGAAATTTTTATTGGTAAATTAGTGCTTCTGATCAAAATATTATTTCTAAAGTTTGTGTAAATTTCGTTAAACTTATATGATTTTGAATCATTAATAAAAGGTGATTTAAAAAAATAAGGCTGCTACAAGATATCTGCGTTGCCAGATTCACCTTCAAAGGAAATTTATTCTACAATGGCTGACATGCCAAATTATTCGTTATGAAGTACAAGTATATGATAATGCAACTTTAAGCATTTATTTTATTAAAATTATTGTCATTTATATAAAGAATTAAAGAATTACTAAAAGCAAATTCTTCATTCAGCATTCTCCGTAGCTGGAGCTCTTCGTTTAACTGCTTGAGTGCCTATAATAAAAGATCATAAATTTGTTATAAACATAAAAATTGTAAGGAATTATAGAATTTATTAATAAATCTTTTACCTTCACGAAAACCATTCTTAAAACGTCGAGGAAGATGCTTTAAATACCGCATTCTACCAGTACCTGTAGTTTTTCTGCGTTTACCTTTTTCTCCAATTTTTTTTTTTTTTTTAAAAAAAAAAAAAAAAGGGTTAAAATTGTCAAATCAAGTTTTAAAAATACATTACTTACAACTCCTCGTTTTTGCAGAGGGGTATCCGCACTGAGCACAAGTTTTCTTTTGATTATGAAATGCACGCCTTCCACATCGGCGGCATAAAGTGTGGGTCTTTGTGTGACGTTTACCGAAGCTTGAGGTACCCTTTGTCTATAATATTTTTTTAATAATAAAGATTCAAAATCACAAATTTATTTCTGTTTATCTTCCTATCACTCTCATTCTTCAGCAATTTAACGGATAAATTATTTAAGCTCATTAGAAAATTAATCAAACTATCAAATGTAATAATTTAATTACTAATTCGATGTTTATTGGATGTAGAAAAACTTTACCATTTTGAATCAAAGAGATATTGGAAGGAGGAGGATTCTAATAAATTATTAATTTCCATTTATCTTTTTTTAAGATCATTAAGTTTCATTGGTCAGTAATGTATTAATCTCACGTGCCTTGTTACGTTTAAGAAATTTTTTCGTATTTGCACATCTTGCACATCTTTAAACAATGTTTGAACAGTTCAAAAAGATATCCTCGGCTAGTTTTAAGGATTTTATAGATACGACTGGGTAAGCAACTATTTTACTTTTTAATTTAGAAAT
>NQWY01024893.1:0-12327 GCA_019425655.1 Rhizophagus prolifer
ATATATAATTATTTTTTTTTTTAAAAAAAAAAAAAAATATTAAAACACGCAAGAACAATTTTAATCCAATTTTATCGGTTGACTTTTGGCGCAGGAGCAGAAGACAAAGTCTTATTTCCCCTAGAGATCTTTCTCCTCCCACTTAATTAAGTCGATTAATTTCTTTTTAAAAGGGGGATAAATCAGGCTCGCTTAAAAAAAGGGGTTCTTGAAAAGGAATCAGCTTAAAACAACTAGTTTTTGAGCGAGAACGAAAAAGTAAAGCGGTTTTAAATTATATCGAGAACTTAAAAACGTTACATATTCACTAAATCCAGCTTCTTTTAGTTATTGGACATAGTAACGATTATATCAATGGCACTCCGAGACTGTAGGCTAGTTAGATTAAACTTTTCGATTTCTTCAAGCAGAGAATAATTTTGGTTGTCTTCTGGCGTTTAGTCTCACTTCTTTGGCTTGGCTAATTCAAATACCTTACTATGCAATAATTCATCCTCCCCGCTTAGATCGCTCAAATTATCCCTCTGATTTGTTATTTTACAGTTCGAGGATTCTCTCCCAATGACTATTTGCCGTAGTTTATCTATTTTTTAAAGTTTTTTTTTTTACATTCTTCTGCTAAAAACCACTATGACCAAGCTATTAAAAATAAGCCTAGAGACCAAGAATTAAAACTGAGATAATAGTGAATAGCGAAGTTAAAAAGTGTGAAGACTACTTGCGATAATAACTTCGAGCCACGGAAAAATTTATACTAGTGGTGGTTAAATAAGTGCTAAATGTTTTTAGATTTGAAATTCCAGTAATGGTGAATGGAAAAGTAGAGTTGGATTATGACCAGAATAAAACGGTATTGGGAAATTGACTAGGAAAGAATGTTAGCAATTAGAAGATAGATTTGGTTTTAATTAACTATTCCCTTACGGACGCAATCTCTCTAAGTGGTTTTCAAGATTAAATAATTCTATTTGTTTATCTAACAATTCTTGTAATCTTTCTCTATTAGTATTTAATTCCACTCCTAATGCTTGCTTTATTTCTTCTAATTTATCCGAATTAGTTTCATTATTTAATAAAATTTTGGTTTGTTTTTTAATGGCTTTGTCTAATAAATATTTTCCTGCGCTACCTAAATTATTTTTCAGATTATTGGTTAATTCGGCTAATTCTTGTTTTTTTAAGGAAATTTGAAGAGTTAAATCTCGAATTTTTAGTCTTTTTAGTTCTCGACATAATTGGTCGAAGTTATAGGGTTGGTTAGGAAAGATTAGCTCGGAAAGTTGTTGAGTTTGATGTTCGATTCTTACCGCTGGTATTGAATATTCTTCCCTTCGGGCAAGATCTTGGGAAAGAGCTATAATTAGTTCTTGGTCGGGACTTGTATTCGGTTTTATAGTTTCCAAAAAATCTAATACTTCTTGTTTAGTAGCTGGCAAACCTAATCCGGCAAGTTGTTCTTCTCCTACTAAATCAATCATTAATTCAAAAGCTCTACAACATAGCTTGTATTTATGCAAATTATAAATGGAGAAGTTAGCACGTTGCACTGCTCCCCAAGCTTCTTTCAAAAATTGTTCGTTTGATAGTCTTCCAAATCTAATAAAACCAATTGATCGAATTAACAGTCCTTCTATTCTTCCTCTCGTCATTTTAACTAAATGACCGCAAACTAATGAGTATTGGAATTGCTGATTTGACTTGTTTTATTCAGGAGTTTGCGGATCACAAATTATTGAAATTTTATTTACATTAGGTCTCGTTGAATAGCAATGGACCTTCTTTAAACGTTTTAATATTGAGAGCATACGCGTTGAAAATTTACAATCTATAAACCAAGTTTTTGTACTTTTTCCTTCTTTTCAGTTAAAAGTAGCTAAAAAAAGAATAATTTTCCAGAAACTAAATAGGCTGTAGCAACGAAATTATAAATAGGACATTTAATATTGCCATTATTGGCTAGACAATTGATTACTAAGTAAAAATTTAACGTTAAAAAAAGAATATTTATTGAAGTTTAATAAAATAATTATGTAATTCTATTAGCTAAAATAAATTAATAAAAAAATTTCGATAATATGTTAATGAATGTAGTTCCAGTTAACATTTCTTTCATCATCAAGTATACCACTACGATGATAATAAGTTTTAGATCTTATGTAAGGGTCTAATTCTAATTGAGCTCTTCTTAATTTAACTTTTAATTGATTTCTCTCATTAATGATTTGTTCATTATCAGGATCTTCTATCCATTTTTTAATTATACTTTCAAAATCATGCTCCGATTTTGTTCTTCGTAGGAGGTATATAATTATATTTCCATTTGTCTTCACCGCCTAACTCTTCAATAAGATGTTCTTGAGGTATGAAATTCTTAAGATCCTGTACAGTTTTGGTAAAATGAATTTTTGATGCCACAACTGGATCAAGTAATGGCGTTATAATTTTCCACACTTGGGCAAAAACCCATGGAGCTTTGTGGATAAGTAGGATTCCTAGACTTTCCGGATAATATGCCTCAAAGCATTGAATCATGAATTTAACATATTGCAAATCCTATAATGAAATATTATTAGTACTAGCTAATAACTTATATAACACAAAAATTTCTAAATGCTCTTTACTTATCTTACCATATTAGCTAAACTGAATCCTTCCATATTAAATATGAGACAACCTGTCTCAATGGGAGGTTGAATCATCAACCGAACAGTTTCCATAACATAAATTGTAAAGTCTTGGAGAACTTCAAAAGTTTGTTCATCTTTCTTATGAGCCTTAACATTTACATAACTTTTGATTCGATTATATTTATTAGAGTTGATATTGTAAAGAAAAATATTACAAAAAACCAATTTACTTACGTTATTGGTCTACCTTCATTGTCAGTTCCTCTAACAAAACTTTTTCCACTTGTAAATTGAACTCTCAGTCCTTTAACACCTTTTTCAGCAAAAGATTTTTCCATGCCCAATTCGCCCCCTTTAATAATTTCATCTACACCAAATTGTAATCGCCATTTTAAAGTTGATATTAGCATAATAATAGCTTTCTCAACATCCCATTTTCTAGCTCTAAGAAATCGTAATAATAAAATATCGGGATCGTCAGCTCCAATTAATATCCAAAAGGCTTTACGTAAATCTTCCGAACTGTACATTTCCATAGCAGATATAAATTCTGCAGATTCATTATATTTATCATTATTTGATTTTGATCCATTTGGATTCGAATTTTTTTGTTTATAAGAGTTTTTAGTTTTGTCTTGAGATTTAAAATCAGAATTTTGAAATTGATCGTTTTGAATTATTCCATATATAACAAACATATTGGTATAGCATGTACGCAATAATGCACGTTGTTCTTTTGAAAGTGTACCAACATGACCTGACTTTGGGTCTTCTTGCTGTTGCTTTAAAGCGATAGCGGTACTCATCCTGGTTAAATGTTTTTAGAAAAAAAGAGAAGTTATAAAGTCGTAAATTGGTTATTTTATTGAACTTTATATTACATGCATAACTCCGCATGAACTGCTGCGGCAACTAAAACATTGAATTAACGCGTCAGATACTAAACATGTTTAGAATATTCTTTAGGAAAATTATCGGGTAAATGAATATAATATTACTTAATGCGGGTTAGTCAATTAACTCTACATTAGCCAATTACCCATCTTATAAATCAGTGTTTCTATATATAATGATTAAAATATTCAGATCAGAATATTTTATTTATTTTTTTTTAATGAATTTTGATTGATGATACAAAGAAATCGAGAGTCTTTTTTTTAGCTTTTTTGCCTTTTTTCAATAACTGATGAATAATTAATATGCGGAAAATTCGGAGAAATAAAAATTATAAATATATGATATGAAATTTAATGCCCGGAAAAAGTCCACTGAACTATTTTTGAAATTTTTGTACAAGAGATCAGCTTTTGTTTTACGATTAATATACAATTTATCTTTAAAATTCCTAGATCAAGAAACTTTCTACATAATATGATGATCGATGAAACAATATCTAAGAGTAAAACTAATTGCTGAATTTTCAAAAAACGTATTTTTACATAAAGAAGCAAAGGGTAAGAAAATTTTTGAAGTTCAAACTAAGTGATTTTTTTTAGTTATAACTAATGAAATGCAGCTGCAGCATAATACCCAGATAAATAAATGTTCCCACCCGTTTCCTGACCTAAACATTCCTTAACTAATAATCTCTTCAGCCTTTCACAACTTGTTCTACAACCCGAACTTGCTGCTTTTTCAAACCAGTATGTTGCTGCTTCCAGATTAGCATCACATCCAATTCCTTTTTCAAGGGCATTGGCTAAATGATACATGGCTGTGAGATGATCTTGTTCAGCAGCCATTCGAAAGTGTTCAAATGCAGTTACTTCATCTTTTTCACATCCAATACCTAATTGAAGACATACTCCAAGTTTATCTTGAGCTCTCGCGTGGTTTTGTTCCGCTGCTGCACGATACCAACAAACTGCCATGGTTTCATCTTTTTTCACTCCGATACCATTCGCATAACAAAATCCCAAATTACATTGTGCCCATGGGTTTTGTGCGTTGGCAGAGAGTTGGTACCAATAGACGGCTTTCTCTTCATCTTTTTCAACACCAAGACCTTCTTCGTAGCAATATCCCAAAGAATTTTGTGCCAATGCATTGCCTTGTTGAGCTGCATGTGTAAACCATTTTACAGCCTCTTGTTCATCTTTTTCTACACCGATTCCATTACGGAAGCAATATCCAAGACTTAATTGAGCCGGTGCATGATGTTCTTCAGCGGATAAAAAGTACCAGTACACTGCTTCAATTTCATTAACAGCAACACCAATACCATTTTGGTAGCAATATCCAAGGGAATGGTAAGCAAAGATGTTGCCACGTTCAGCTGACTTAGTATACCAATTTACTGCTTCAGCTTCATTTTTTTGTACGCCAATTCCATTCTGATAACAAAAGCCAAGATTATGTTGAGCGCGAGCATGGCCCTGAAGAGCTGCTTTATTATACCAAAAAGCTCCCTCAACATCATCCTTTGGTACACCAATGCCATTTTGGTAACAGTATCCAAGATTACATTCTGCCCATGGATAACCTTGCTCTGCAGATTTACGATACCATTTGGCAGCTTCTACAGGATCTTGTTCTACTCCGATTCCATCCTCATAACAATAGCCCAAAGAATTTTGAGCAAAAGCATTTCCCTGCTCAGCGGATAAACGATACCATTTGACGGCTTCAACTACGTCCTTTTCCACTCCAATTCCATCTTCGTAGCAATAACCAACATTATAAATCGCAACCGATTCACCTTGTTCCGCTGCTTTTCGATACCATTTCATCGCCTCAACCTCATCCTTCTTAACTCCAAATCCTTCACCGTAACAGAATCCTAAAATTCCTTGACCACGTGGATGACCTTGCTCTGCTGACTTTTTATACCATTTAAAGGCTTCTGATTCCTTTTTTTCCACACCTACTCCATCATGATAACATACTCCTAATGAATATTGTGCAGCAGGATGATTTTCTTTACATGCCGCATAAAATAGCCAAGCAATAGCGGTTTTTCCTTGTTCTTTGACTTTTTGCTGCCACATTTCTGCTTCAGCACGATCAATACGAACTGAAGGACGTCCATATTTTCTTAAAAATGCAAGCCTAGCTTGAGCCAAACCATTACCAAGTTCAGCGGCAGGAATATAATGTAGTTCGGCTTGTTTAAAGTCCTTTTCAACACCTAAACCAAATTCATAACAGAATGCCAATACTCCCTGAGCCTCTGGATGATTTAATGAAGCAGCACGTTGGAAATATTCAAAAGCTTTTTTTTCGTCTTTTGGTTTTCCGGTACGTCCAAACATGTATGTTTCACCCTGTCTATAAAGATACTGAGCATCTTGTTCTTGTTGACAAGTTTTGCTATTACTACTGCTACCGCTATTTCCGAAAGTATATCTTTTGTTTAGTTTTGACACTAACTTTTTTGATCGATATAAGAAGTGTGCCGCGGTTTGTGAGATAGGATGAACTGCCATTATAGATTATTTCAGTATGACAAATATTACTGGTATTTCAATGGATTATAAAGAATTCAAGACGGAAGAAAAAAGTAATCAATATAGAGAAATGTAAAAACAAAAAAAAATATTATTATATTGTGCAAATGAATAATTGTCAATTTTTTGTAATTGAATAAAACTAAATTATAATATATTTTCTATATATAATGATCTATTGAAGATCTATGAAAGATCTTTCTAAGTATGCTTGGCATAAGTGAGCAAGCATATATGATGCCTTAGGCAAATATTAGGATTCCTAGGATTCCTGTTATTGATAATGTTGAAGGTCCGACGATAAATTAAGACTGATTCGTTTCTATTTCGTAATTTATTTTACCTTTTGCTAAGGAGCGCGCCAGAGAATTAGAGAGGGAAGGACTATTTTAATTTATTGGTAAGTTATCCGAATATTGTCCGAGAAAAAAAGAAAACGGAAAGGAATAAATAAATAGTATATAAAACCAGTTGTTTTTAACAAATACCGAGATAATAAAAAGATAATTCTTCACTTTTAGTACGATGGGCACGTTACATTAAGAAAACAGAGAAAAAGAAATTTTGTTAGTTGCTTAATGCAACCTTGACAAATTTTACCTTTAAAAAAATGAGCTTAAAAAGAGCCAGACAAGGGATCTTAGCGGATATGGAGAACAAGAAAACCTTAGAATGTGATGAGTGAACTATAATGTAAGATGGTGTACAGAAGGAGAATTTACTTTAAAGGTGCTTATTTTCCTTGTTGTCAAGTTATTTATGAAAATAAACAAAAACAACTGAAAACAGCAATGGAAAAATATATTAAAGTTATATAAGTTACTTTTGTTTCAACTTAGTGAAGAAAAAAAAATCGTAATGTTTTATGATAGAAATTTGTTTAATGTTTAGTAAGAATTCGTTAGGTATTCATCGCCTTTTTGATATTTTATTTTAAAAATCTGAATATTTCTTTATACAAAGAAAAAATTTTTTTTATTGTCGTCGAAGAGTGGCGGCGGAAGGATCTGAAGGGGAATAGATAATTTCAAACGTGTAGTACCGATATGTTCCATAAGTTATTCGGAAAATTTTTGATTGGGTATTTTGAATTATGCACTTTATAATTGATTGTAGAACATAGACGAACTTTACTGTAAAATTATATAGATTCGAACTCCGCAGTAATAATTATCGCATTAGATCCATTAGATCCTTGTCAACAACAAAAAAACGCTTATAACAATATGCCCGGTGCAAATCCCTACGATCTAGATCCGGAAGTTCGAGCACTTTTGAAGATTGAAACTTTTCAGGTGTGAATTTGAAAATTATTGGTTTTCAGTTATATGGAAACTTACACGCTGTAGGTTTACTTTATTTATTGTATAGCAAGGAAAGTTTACCAGCAAAGAATTTGTCGAAAATATATCAAAAAACATTCTGAAACGAGCTAATCCGAAAGGTTACTAATATAATTCTAGATATTTTCTCTGTTTTTAGATGATTTTGAGTGTTAACAAGTAGTTCTATATTTAAATTAGAATTTGATCCTAAACCATTTATAAGAACGTTTGAAAGATCTATTGATGAACTTTTGAAACTTCGAGAATCAGTTAAAAAAGAAAGCAAAGATTTAGAAGCAAGTGTACAACTTATAGAAACGGGCCACAGAAAAAAGTTGGTCGAATTGAAGACTACTTTTGAAGTATGAAATTTTTTTTAAAGAGTCCATTATAATGATTATTGGTAATCTATTAACAGATCATCGATATATAGGACGTTGTTAACTCATTTGAAACTTTAGAAACAAGAATTAATGAAGTTGGCAATACGGCAATTAGGATCGGTACGATTTTTTTTTTTTTTGATTCAACACTTATGTCAAATACTTATCTGTTGATTTATTATTAAAGGCGAGCAGTTAGAGACTATTGATAAACAGAGATCACGTGCTTCTGAGTCTAAAGAATTAATTGAGTATTTCATGGCATTTAGCAGAGGTGATATTTCACAATTAGAATATTTGCGGACCCAGAATGGAAAAGAAGGACAATTTAAGGTAAGATTTATCTGCGAACACATTGCTTTAATTTATATTTCTAATTGATACATATGAGAAAATAGGCTGCTACTATATCTAGAAGATTAAACGCTATAGCAAAAGAAGTTGATATACCAGGAGGTGAAGCCGTGAGTGTCAATGTTACTTTTGAATTATTGAATACAAATTTACCTGTGTATTACTAAATGCTAGGCTAGATCTCGTATTGAGAAATATTGTGAGGTTTTAGAAAAAGAATTGCTTGAAGAGTTCGACAAAGCATACAGACAAAGAGATAAGACGACAATGCAGGTTTGTGCATTATAGTTTTCCCAGAACAACATTATTTATGTATTTATATTTATAATCTTTTTTTTTAGCATTGTGCAAAAACTCTCCAAGAATTTAACGGTTGCGAATCCTGTATAAAATTATATGTTAATCAACATGAATTTTTTATTACGAAAGTGAATTTGAGTCAAGCAAACGAATTTTTAACAAGTCCAAGGTATTTAGATACTATTTAGATTAATAATGAATTTGACGTATCCTTGACCAACTTAACGAAACTATAGTTTTGAATCTTGAAAGTTGGACTGATTTACCCAATCCTCAAGTACCACCACCAGCAGTTGACCAAGGACTCGTCGAACTTTATAAGGAGATTAGAGCCACCGTCAAGCAAGAAGCAGAAATTATAAATGCCGTATTTCCAAATCCTATTAACGTAATGCAAGTATTTTTACAACGGATATTTGCTCAATTGGTATGTGGTAAATATAAATGTAATATAATTTTTTTAAGGACATACATATTCTAATTCTTTCCTTAAACAGGTCCAAACATACATTGAAAGCCTTTTAACACATGCAGAAAATGATTCTACATTAGCATACTTGCGTTCTTTAGCATCAGTTTATACTGCAACAACGGAATTAGTTGATGACTTGAAAAGTCTTGATATGAAGCAAAAAAGAAACGTGACTCCCTCCAAAACTGTTGAAGAAGGTTCTCGCAAGAGTAATACAATTGCAGAATTGTTGGATCAATGCATTGAAGATTTGTTTGTTCCATATACTGAGGGTGATCGTTATATTGAAAAAGAGAAGAAATCCTTGAGTGAGCTATATTCATCCTTACTATTACAATTTAATGCTTATCATGTAAGCGAAAAAATCACTCGATGATCAATAAATACGCGATCAAAAAAATTTATAGCTTTTATTGATTTTCGTTGCATTGATGTTTATACGTATTTTGTTGTATTTTAGATCCAACAAAGTAAAGTACAAACTGGAGGTTTGTTTCAGCGTGCCGTTAACCAAATAACAAATCAAAATGGTGGAAGAGATATTGCTGATATAGTGACTACGGAAGAGGATGGAAGTTTATCCGTAAGTACAGCTATGCTGATACTTAAAATTCACGCTGAAGCTATAAGGCGTTCCGTTAAACTTAGCCCTCCTTCTGAACTGTATGTCGATATAATTAATTCCATCTTGCGAAATTGTCTTGTAAGATATTTATTATTAATTTTTAATTTTACAGACCCAAGTTTGCTAGTGCATTATTCCATGTCTTATTAGACAGTTTCGGTAAACAATATGTGGATACTGCTTTAGATACGTAAGTAATTTTATTTTTAATTTCTTCGTAAATTTCTAGTTTTGAAAACTAATTTATTTGATTCTTATTTTATAGGTGTTTAGATCAGATTACTGCTATGGATTCTAAGTCCGAGCCTGATTTTAAACCTTTTAAAGTTATAAAGCTAGCAAAGGAAATTATACATTTGGCGCAAAATCATTTTCAAATAGCCATTGTAAGAAATTTTTACATTCTATTTAATTATTTACTTTTATAAATTATTGTTGACATGCATATTTAATATATAGCTTCCTTTGGCTTCTCCATCATTGACAATACACCGAGACCTTACTTCAGATAAGAATAGATTTATGATGGGAGTGGAAAATAAGATGAATTCGGCTGTACAAAAGATGATTGATGGTAATCGATTTATTGTTTTTCAACTGTGACCTAAAAGGATAGACTCTAACTATATCTCTATTAATTAGCAATTATTGCAAGATTAAGTTATCTATTGTCTCGACAAAAGAAAGTAGATTTCAAACCAAAAGATGAAGATGACATAATCGCTAGTTTGGCGACGACGGTATGATTTTATTAGTTTTTAAATAATTTAACAATTAAAATTCATTTCTCAAATTTTAATTTTATAGCCTTGTAATAATTGTGTTGAATATCTGAAAAAAGTTCAATCATCAATTTGTCAGTGTCTTGATGGTAAAAATTTGGAATATGTACTGATTGAAATAGGAGTAACATTTCATAGGTAAAAGTTCTAAATTTTTGCTATAGTATTCTTTTAGATCATCTCAAAAAATTTTCAGTAAGTGCAGCCGGAGGTTTAGTTCTGACAAAGTAAGTTTTCATTTTAAATTCATCGCAGGAATAAAATGTTGAAATTATTTAAAAATGTCATTTTCAATTTAGGGATATAGCAAAATATCAAGAAACTGTTGCAATATTTAAGATTCCTCAACTTGATGATCGCTTTGAAATGTTACGTCAATTAGGGAATCTTTTCATTGTTAAACCTGAAATCCTTAAGTCTGTACTTAATGAGGGATATCTTGCTAAAATAGATGTTAAATATCTTCTGCCATACCTTCAGGCTCGTACAGACTTTAGGTCGGCCGGTATTGACGTTTTATTGGGAGCAACTGCTGAAATTGGTTCTGGTGAAAGAAATTTTAATGAAAAAGCAAGAGCTAGATTAGCTGCTATGGGACTTAACATTCATATTGGATTAGGAGATATGCCATTTGCATGAGATGTTAATCGAGATATTTTTTTATTATATTATTATTTAAAGTAATTTATTAAATAATATTTAATTTTGTAATAATGTATTTTTAAAAAATAAAGATCTGCCACTAATTTATTATGCTGATTGGTCATCAATTTTAATTTTTTAATTCTTAATTTTTACTGGTTGATAAAATCTGGATAAAAATCTGTTGTTATTGTTTCTGAGAAACCAACGATGAAGTCTGCGTTAAGTTGGAAAATTATCGCAAATTGTTCAACAACAAAAGCAAGAGTAGGAAAATTAACTTTACCACATGGACCAGTTGACACACCAGTATTTATGCCAGTTGGAACTCAAGGAACATTAAAAGGTTTAACACCAAAACAATTAGAAGAATTAAATTGTCAAATAATGTTAAATAATACGTATCATTTGGTAATATTCGTTCAGAATACTTTTTGTTGCTTTTGTACATTTTATAACGATAGAATCATGGTATGTTTTTTAGGGTTTAAGACCTGGACAAGAATTAATTGAAGAGCTTGGAGGATCACATAAATTTCAAAATTGGAATAGAAATTTATTAACTGTAAGAAAATCAAAATTGACATTTTATGAAGATAATTTTTAAACAATTATAAAATTTTAATTTATAGGATAGTGGAGGATTTCAAATGGTATCATTATTAAAACTTGCTAGAATAACAGAAGAAGGAGTAGAATTTCAATCGCCGCATGATGGAACTACAATGTTGCTTACACCTGAACATTCTATGTCACTGCAAAATTCAATTGGAGCAGACATCATTATGCAATTAGATGATGTTGTGTCGTCACTTACGACAGGACCAAGAGTTGAAGAAGCAATGTATAGATCTATTAGATGGCTAGATAGATGTATAAATTCTCATAGAAAACCCGAGACGCAAAACTTATTTGCAATTATTCAGGGTGGATTAAATATTGACTTAAGAAGAAAATGTATTGAAGGTAATAAATTGTCTCTCTCTTTATATGTATTATATATTGGAATGTTATTTATATTAACGAGTTTATTTTATAAAAGAAATGGTTAAACGGGATACACCAGGATATGCGATTGGTGGATTAAGTGGTGGTGAAGAAAAAGACATTTTTTGGAGAATGTAAGAAATGAAATAGACTTATTTTAATCATGTTCTACCCTATTAATTTAAATATTTACTATTCATTTAAAGAGTAAGTCTTTCTACTGATTTGTTACCAAAAAATAAACCAATATATTGTATGGGTGTTGGATATGCTGAGGATCTTGTAGTATGTTCTGCTTTAGGAGTCGACATGTACGATTGCGTATTTCCGACGCGTACTGCTGTAAGTTTATAAGGACTTATCAAATATTCTTTCTTTTCTTCC
>NQWY01024894.1:0-10726 GCA_019425655.1 Rhizophagus prolifer
TGCACTTTCTCCCACATTGGTATTATTTGGTGTTTGATTCCAAATAATATGATCCATTTTGGTAAATGCAATTGATATGCCCGATAGTACCCATGAAACACGTTTATCTTTTACCCAAGCTATAAAAAAAATACTTTAATATTTGTTTGAATTTTGACAAAAAGTTAAATTTAATGATTACCTTCTGCTCCTAATTCGCCACTAGATTGTATTTTATCTAATACTATTAACACTTCTTCTTGTGTATCTAAAGTTGGTATTAAATACATAGCACTTCGAATTTCACTTGATATCTGCTTATTTTTGTCGATATTTCTTATGATTATAAATTAGTAATTAATTCAATTAGATTAAAAAAATTATTAATGCATCTAATTACCGCTTATAATGAACTTGACAAAGTTTATATATATGTTGTAAATGCTCAACTGGCGAATTCGAATTTATACTGTAGTTTAGCTTACCTAAAGCTTGCCCTTTGTGTTGATCTGCGATAATACATCCCAAACCCTTCCATGAATATGATAAAAATTAAATATTTCACCCGTATCTTTTTCTATGCAATTAAACAAGTCTTCAAATAGGTTTTGATATGCATCAGCCGTCTCAATATTTGTAAATATTCGTGCAAAAGTTAAAGCTATATATATTTTTAAAGCAATTAAATTAATAATTATAAAAAAGGGAGAAACTCTTTCTGGAAATTTTTCAAAAAATAAGAAAATTTCGCGGCGACCAAATTTACTTAAATACTAAAGAGTGTTTGTAATAATTTTTATTTTAATTTTATATTTTAACATATTGTTTCATTCATGTTTTATCCCCACACAGACTTACAGCCTTGGAAAATGGATATTACTACTAACGAAAAATTATTTAGTGACCTTTCGGTCTTTACTAACTTATTTACAAACGAAAAGAAGAAAACAGATTTCTTTTATTTTATTAAGCCCTTATTACATATAGATGATATCGACCTTGCAAGTAAAATGGGAGATATCTTTTTAGCTCCAGTTATTTGGATAGGAAGAAGAAAACAGCAACACTGCGAAGCAACGGAATGAAAAATTATGGAATTTTTTAATAATAACGTTTCGCCCAAAACAAATCATTCCCCAAACCCCAAAACGGATATTACCAATATGGGGATATCTAAAGGTTCCTCGTCACAGATGACTGCAGACGTGTCTACAACAGCCACTAAACATCAAGACACGTCATCACAACAAATCATGCAACGCCCTTTTCAGATCACACAAGTAAAATCAGGTTCTGAAGATTCTAGAACAAACATTTATCTACCAACTGATCTACATAGTACAGACACGGATACTAATAATCAAAAGAAAAAGAAAAAAACGCCAAAGTTACTTAACAGGATTTTTTTCTTTTAACACATACTCCTTCTTTGTCCAACTCGACCATAATGGAGGACATGAAATCAATTCCTTCAACTGCACAATCCCCACACCGGATGACTTGTCACGTGACCATAAATTCACAAATATACTTATACAACTCAATGAGAATCATAGTTCCGGACTAACATCATCACAGTCCGATGGTCCTTTTTGCTCTTTTCCGAGTGGCTATATGAATGCTATGTGGTTACTAAATGAAGATACACCTATGCCGGATGCGCAGGAAACTATGGCGTCACAAGTATTGACCTCAACACAACGCGAGAAAACTAGAAAAGAAGGAATTGACATGAAATATATTACGCAACAATTACAATCTTATAAGATTGCAGATGACAGTACTTCACCTCAAGTACCAAAGGACAATTTTTTTAAACCTCCGCATTCCTTTTTACCAGATATTGTACTACAAAACCAAGATCTTCAACATCACATTGAGCAACACCAATCAGGGATATCTTCAAAATCCAAACCAATTCACAATCCACAAAAAGTTTTTAAAGAACTCAAATCGACAGCTGATCACGCTTTGATACATACAGAGACTTATGAAGATCTAACGACATACGATGCTTCTATTCCTTTAAAAGATGTTGATCAGTACACCCACCCTCATGATAAACAGGCGTACATTGAGTTACAGATTCGCCATATCTGGGATTTTGTCACAATGGAAATTGATACTAAAAACCAACAAATAGTTATTAAACACCGATCATACGCAGGAATGAGATATACAGTTACCTTTTTTAATAAGAAATTTCAACATATCTTTATGAAGCTTACTCCTAAGACCTATTATCAAATTAATGGTTTCTGGGTTTCTACTCAGGAATTCCAAATAAAAAACGTACCGCAAGATATATCTACAGAAGAAATTGCACAAGCGATAGGCTGACTCATTTCGGCGAAAGGATTTTATACCAAACAGTCGGGTATTAAGAAAAACACTAACCAGAGTCACAATATCTACTTTACAGTTAAGGACTCTGATAGTCAAAACTGACTCAAGCAAATTTGGTCTATACAGCTGCGACAAGGATTATACGTATTATGTCCGGCACACTTTAAAGAAGTAGATTTGGAGTCTCGAAAGAATTTCTGAGGAGAATTTTATGGCTTTGACCTTAAGCACACAGTGGAGAAAGTAATGGAAGTCCTCCACATGCACAGTCCGATGTACGCATTTTGACAGACGGATGAGAAAATAATTGTTGAATTTAAGACAGATGGAGATCTCTATAATGAATGTGATAAACCCATTCAATTTGATAAGTATATTATTCGAGGCACTCCTCAGGGACAAGATTGGTTCGCTAGATCTGCTCTTCTGAATAAATGACCTTCCCAACAATTTCGTCAAGAACTCCTCGTACAAGCCCAACCCACAATGACTCTGGTTCAACTGGTTCCTGATATGCCTGTTTTACAGGTCAAAGATTCTGCACCTCCACCTCAGATGGAACTATTGTCCAAAACTCAACTTTCCCCTTCCTCCCCAGGGCAAATCTCTTCTTCACAACCATCAAAATTTTTGGCCACCACGGGATCTAATAGAATTCCAATGAAATTCAACCGGTTAGCAAGAAACCAGGGAATAACATCTTCAGTACACAAAACAATGAAAGTTGCCCAAGATGCTCCAGTCTCAGAGCATCTTACTATATGTTAGGTTTACCCTAACAGCATTATTAACCAGGTCACACCAGGCACCATACAACAAGCACAGGGGAGCTCTAGTCTGGGGCTTCTGAATATTCCTGCGCCAATTGTTAGGATTCAATCACCTTTCTCACCTACGTCATTCTCTTCATCAGATTTATCTCCACATTTAAATTCACAACTTGATTCATTTTTAGCAAACCAAAAACTCACTTTCACCTCTTCTCATCCTCAATGGAATCAATCTTCCCACTCTTCCCCTCAACACTTAAAATCTTGGTATGGCCAATTGAGGATTCTCACCCACAACATCAACGGGATTAAAACCAACCTGTATAAATTATTTATGCTCCTAAAATATGCCTTGGAAGAAGGAATTGATATCCTATCTCTAAACGAAACTAATGTTTCAGGGCCAGATATGAATTATCTCCTACAACAAAAGGGATACATCGATCATTTTCAGTTTTTCTGGTCAAATAGCCTTTCCTCTAAGATAAAAAGTTCTGGAGTGGCAATCATCGTCTCCAAAACATGGGCTAGTCACAGTTACGCCATGAAAGCTTTCTCTCCGTTCTTCTCCTTCTCCCGCTGCAATTTTGTGGGAAACAAATTAATATTTGGTCTTTTTACGCCCTGCTGAACAATCAGGAGGTTCTTACAGCCCTTCGAACACAAATACAGGCTAACATGTCAAACCCTGATCCTCATATTATGCATATTTGGTTAGGAGATTTAAATTGGACATCCAATCCAAGACTGGATAAACACCCGCCTTCTACAGCTCCACCACATAGTATTTTTCAATTCTTCTGCTCGATAAATTTACATAATGTGTATAGAAAGCGAAATCAAGTTTTTTCCTGGGCCAATAAGGACTCTAGCTCCAGAATTGACCATATTTGGATGCAACAAGAATACATGGATAATGTAATTGAAATTGATTATATAGATGCAGAATGGCTAACAGCTAGCGATCATGCTATTTTGGTTTCTAACATTTCGCTGGTTGACATCATAAGAAACAATAGAGCACATACTCAATTTACTAATAATCTTCCATGTCTCTTCCATACTATCAATGTGGATCTACCCAAGGTTACTAAAGTTAATTAGGCTGAATTTCAGATGTCAATCAAGGAACAACTACAATCATGTGATTTTCAGGGAGATCGATTATATTTAGATCGACTTGTAGATAATCTATCATCTATACAGGATCACTGGACAATTTTACAGGACATTATTCTTGATGCCGCTTCTAACTGTTTACCTTTAAAGAAAACTAATCGCAATCATTCAGCATTTAACCCTAACTATAATATTAAAGAACGTCATATTCAGAAGGCAACGCTAATTTTGCACAGACAACTTCGAGATCACCCAACATATATTGATATTACAGATTGGCGTTCTTACTTCTATAAATTCAATCATGATTATCCTAACGATACTCAACTACAATTCGATTTTCCCTCAATGGCCACCTCGGAAGAATTATTTACAATCACTAAAATGACCATTTGAAATCGACAAAAGACAGAACTGCAGCAATTCCAGATGCGGAAATTACAACAAATTACTGATGCTATACACAATCATCTGGCTTTAATTGAGGATAATCAAACTAAATGGCTTAATAGCGTTTTAGGTAAAGGTTTCAATCACATTAAAATCAATAGGTTGGTTGAAATGGATGATACAGGTCACCCCTTCATGCTTTTAGAACCGAAATTAGTCAACAAGAAAGTGGCCCAAGCGTATGAATCTCAATTTAGGAAACAGAATATATACCAACAAGAATTCGAGTCGTCTTGGCAGCAAATATATAACTCTGTTCTGGATTTTCAGGATCATTACAACACGATTTTATTACCAATTACTGCAGACGAAATAATGGAAACTCTTCGAAATATGAACTTAGATTCTGCAGCTGATACGTCGGGCCTCAGTTATAAACTTATTTATAATTCCCTGGAACCATTTATTGAAAGATTAACTATTTTATTTAATTCAATTTTATTAACGGGAGAAATTCCAGTGGATTGGAAACAATCTACCATATTCCCTATCCCCAAGCCAGACAAATTTAATTTTAATATGGATAATGTACGTCTGATTGCCTGCTAAATGTGATTAGAAAATTATTTACGCGTATTTTTACGTCTAGGCTCAGTGGCGTCTTCAGCTTCAAGGATATACTGTGCAAAGAAAATTATTGTGGGCTCTCTGGGGATTCCACCACTACACCAATTCATTTGATACATACTATAATTGAAGTCGCAAAGGAACACAACAAGGAATTATGGATTATGTTTCAGGATATCTCGAAAGCTTTTGACTCTATCAGCCTTCATGGATTACAGCTTGCATTACAGCGCATTTCTTTGCCTCCAGTCATAGTTAGACTAATTATTAACTTATTCTCAAACCGCAGCGCTAAGGTGCTTATGGCGCACAGCCTGACTGATAGTTTCACAGCAGGGGATGGCATTGACCAAGGGATAGTCTTTCTCCTTTACTTTGGCGTATATTTTACGATCTGCTCATTTTCGTGGTTGTTTCATAGCATAATCATGGATATAAAATGGAATGCGACTGGATTCACGACACCAGATCTCTGAAGATTTTTATGAGACATTCTCAGAAGGTAGCAGTATCTGCCTACATGGACGATACCGCATGGATAGATTCTACCCAGTCACGTCTACAACTTCTATTAAACATAGCTCGTTCCTTTTTCTTAACCTGGGATATTAAGATTAATTACAAGAAATGCGATTTATTGATTATCAACCCCTTCGGTCCCTCCTCCAGAGCAATTTATTAATATTGGGTTTCAGGACAGTGATAAAATTGCTTATATTGAGAAAAAAATTAGATATTTAGGAGTTTGGTTTTTGGCAAAAAAAGGGAAAAAACTTATTAAAGACCGGCTTTCAAACATTAGGGATAATTTTCTTCGTATAGTTGCACCCAAGCGAATTTCATTAGCTCAAGCGGTCTATTTAATTAATAGAGTATTATATCCGAAACTGTTGTATTTAAGTCAAACAGCTACCTTATCTAAACAGGAGTGGGACAAGATTGAACTCCCGATTTTAAAATATATTAAACATCAACTTGAAGTGGCGACCTCCTTCCCGACATCTGCATTATATCATGAAGGCATAGTGGGATTAAATTGTCTTTGGCAATTAGTGGCTATTAATCATGTCACCCAGTTCGTCATTAGGTTAAATGCACGTAATGCTGCTTCAAAATTGGCTTTAATACAACTACGCCATGCTCAATTGATGATGAAATTTCCCTCCAATATTTTTGAAGTTAAGCGTGAGGACAGGTCTCTTTACCACATGAGTAGCCTTCATAACTTTAGTTGTTACGCTCTTACGCTCGCGTCAGATTTAGGAATTACCCTTAAATTAAATCCCTGTATGATGGATTCCTTTTCGATCCAAGGTTTAGGACCGTCCTTGATTTCAGTCTGGTGTCAGTGTCAATTAGCTCCTAAAGTCTTACTCACCATTCCAATGACACCCGATTATCCTTTATTTTACATCGCATAATTACTTACTCAGAACGGCGCATACATGATGACTTACTCACAATATCGCCATATGGCGAACTCTTCTTGCAAAGGGCCAAAGGCCAAATGGTTTAAGAGATTAGAATCTGCCATTCTGCCATCGCTTCCATCCCGAAGAATAGAATTGGGGTTATTAATCCCTTTTCCTTACCTGACGTTGGATCAATATTTACCCAGACCTAGCCATAAAATCACCAAGAAGGATTGGATTATCAACACAAGTTTTCAGAGATTCTCCACGTGGCGGATAGGCCGCATTATTCACAAAACCAAAACATGACGTACAGCTCACATTCAGATTTATACGATTACTTCCTTTGACGAGGGGATAATGCTTACTTTATCTTGTCAAGCTCACACCTCACCATTTGTCACCCGTTCAAGAGTTTGGCAGCGGTGGAGGTGGTTCTCACAGAAACTTTGGACTTGTTCAAATTAATTTCTCCTCTTTATGAATCGCTATTATCCACTCCGGCACAGTTGTTAGCCGTACCTGGTAGAGATCCCTTATTGGACGATACAATCACTGAGGCTGGAAGCTTACCTACTATTCCTCTTATCAATGATGTTTGGATAAATAGATGGTTTCATTCCACTCCGTTAGTGGACTCCTTACTTTCAGCCAGCAAGGCACTTGCTCACTTGGATAAACTCTTCTTTTATACAGATGGAAGCTATTTGAGCAATACCATTCGATCCACACAGCTTGATCTGAAATGGGATCCCACACTTTTAACTGTACACCAAAGTGCGGCAGCACTCGAGATTAAAACTAATGTTCAAATCTGCTCCAAAATTGGCCATCTTGGCGCTAGTGATTTGCCCCGTTCATAGTAAGATTCATATTTATATAGATAGTGAAGCGGCCATGTATGGCATTAACAAGTTCATCCGTACATCTGCTTATCGCAGGAAATGGTGGAAGGCTAATAACATGTTATTATTGCACAAAATTGGTATGATGGTTTCTGAAAAGAATTTAACATTAGAATTACATAAGATTAAAGGACATAGTGGCGATCCATGGAATGATAAGGTTGATCAATTAGCTAAAGATAGTTTAGAATTAGATTTTCATTATAATAATGGGTTTACACAGGAGGATAAAATGTTGGAATTTGCTTCATATTATCAGGACATAGGTATTGAACAGCACTTTAGGAAGTTTGTAAGAACAATTTTATTTTTTCAATCCAATTGGGAATGGGCTGGGCTTAGACCAAATGAACTGATTTTGCGAGACAGGCATGTTGACATTGATTGGGAAGTGTTATGGACAGTGCTTAAACAACTTAAACATGCACATTATACCACATGGATTACCAATTCGTTATGGACATTCATTGTTAAATTGTTACACCACCAGCTTCTGTTGGGCGAAATGTTGAAATTAAGGCGCCCTAGGTTATATCAGGACTTTCAATGCATTTGGTGTTTGAATCACCAGGAAACTCATGCTCATTTAGCCAGTTGTACCGCGCTTGATTCTGTTTATACGAATATCCATGAATTGCTACTTTCTTACATTACGGAGTTGGGAAGTAAATTAGATTACTATGATGATTGGATCAACAAAAAATTAATTGGACACTCTGCGTAATCGTCTCAGTTTCTGGATTTCATCTCACATGGCATCTCAGGAAGAATGACCTCATCATTCGTCGCTCTTATTAAGAAATCTCTTAAACTTTCATCATTGCAGGCAATTAAGTTTGGCGCAGCGCTTTTATTACATTTTATTAGTTTATTTTGAATGCATATTTGGATTTCATGATACGATCGTACTGTTCAATGGGAAATACAACATGGTATCTCACGGCAAATGAAACGCACCCCAAGGACTCGACAGACTCATCCATCACGTTTGGTGATTCCTTCACTCCCTGACTCTGATATTGAAATATTTGATGATCTATACATTCTGCCGCCTCGTAAACTACCTCATCTCTTGAAATCGGCTGATTTTTTTCTATCTATAGTTAATATGCAAAACCAAGCTGTCCATTATATTCAGAAACGGGTTTTATTCCCTTGGATTTATAAACCATTGAGTTCTTTGCTTTTTTTTTATGGTTACTCCTCAGTTGTTGACGACAGGGGACAACCTTAGGATTATTTTCGACTTGTTTGGGATTGTTTTTGAATTGATAACGTTATCTTTCATGGATCGCATCTGGTTGATCTGGGTGGGCATTGTTCGTACTTTTAAATAGTCATTCACTTCTATTTGTATATCTAACATGTACGTGATCTTTGTTAACTCACTTTTTTGTATTCGTGATACATATGCTGATACTTCCCATTCATTTGTAACACCATGAATTCTTTTGAATGCCATATCAATCTCAAAATATGTCAATTCAGGAATTGCTTTAAGTTGTTGCTTTGTAGCACATACAATAATATATTGGCCACTATCAAGAAATCCTAAAAGTGATATAAACATATTATGTGTAATACAATTTACTTATGAATTGATCGAATATATGGATCTTCACTTTTTTCATGTTTCATAAATTCATGTGTAACTCCCAAGATATTTTGTCTGTATGGATATTGTGAATGTCAAGTTTTGCCAATATAATAATCAATTTTAGATTGATTATTCAATGATGGATGTAATTCACTTAATTGTTTTCCATTTGAGTAGTTTTGAATCATTGTTCCTATTTATTTTAGTGTAATTTAACTTACCAGTCAAAAACTTTCTTCTTGTTAAATCAAGAGTATGTTCATTATTGATTATATTTTGAAGTTGATTTTTAATATTATATGGGATTTTATAAGGTGGTGGAGGTAGATGATTGTGTTTTCCCACTGATACAGTTGCAATAAATAGGCATTCCTTTAAATTTTCTGGAATTATATGGTAGAATGTAACCGGACATGCACTAGCCTTCTTACTCACAGAAGGACCCCGGAAACTCTTTAGATAGGTTACCGTTAAAATGGGTAAAGCCATAAGGAAAATTTTTTGCAAATCTTACTATATTTAGTTAAATTAAATACATAAAAGGAAGGTGATACCAATTTTATTATGAATTTTTTCCTTTTTTGATCAGTTAGCCAATAAGATTCTGGGTAAAGTTCATATAAAATTTTCAATTTTTTTAAACCAACCTTTATATATAGTTTTCGGGGTCCTTTCACAGATCCTTTAACAATTCGATTTTTGACTTTATGCAAAAATGCTAATGAAACAATAATTAATTCGATTTTTGACTTTATGCAAAAATGCTAATGAAACAATAATTATTAATTATTTTAGATAACAAAAAGAATACAGTTACTAATTAATTTACTTACGACATTCATCAGATCGTGCAATATTAGGTCATACCATAAAACACTCATCTACCGTATTAACTTCATCATTCTGCAAATATATGTATAACACAGCAAAAAAATATTTATAAAAATAAATTTGAACTAAAATTTTTGTGCGAAAAAAATAAAATTACATAAAAAATCATTTTCTATCGAATTTAGAATTAAAATCCACTATGCTAATTGCCAAATTTAGTTAAAACCATTTTTGTATGAAATTACTTTTTAGTGAAATGGATCACCAGATTTTTACCTTAAAATCGATACCATAAGGATGATAGGAATATTCACTAAACATCGTTTCTAATAATTCCAGATCAACATTATTTGGAATTGTTAAATATCGGTGTTTTTCTTTTGGTTTCCAATTAGTACATCCAATAAACTTTTTTTTTGATGTTATTAAACCAGTCACCTGAATTATACATACTTGATTAAATTCACATAATTTTGGTATACCGTTACATTTTACTCCATTTTGATCAACATATTCACAATGACATTCATATGCTTTAGCGAACACACTACAACTAACCAAAGAGTTGTTTTCTCATGAAATTTTTCATTGGCGACAAATATATTTTTGAAAAAGGATTTAGAAAAATCCACAGATGTATGACCAACATCTAATTCTTTGGACGCAAATTCACATACTTTAACACTAAGGCAATTACGTTGTTCCTTGGATACTCTGATTCCAGGAAAAAAATCACAATTTTGTACTTTG
>NQWY01024895.1:0-20239 GCA_019425655.1 Rhizophagus prolifer
AGGCAACCAATAAGGAAGCAGCAGTAATCTTGCTGTTAATTCCATTTTTTGACTTTTCCATTCATTTAATAATTGATGATGCAAAAGTGGTAAGAAGCCTATCGGTAAAAGATAAAAAAAATGAACGTTTGTATAAAGAAAATATAAAGATTGAAATATATTTTTGTAACACAAAGGCACAAAGCGTTAATAATTAAATACAATTTTAAGGCACAAAGCTAAGTTTGAAAATAAATCTTTCTGCCTTAATGATTATTAAGAATTTCCTTATGCCATTGTGTTTAACTTACTGAAACCTGTAACCGACTCCGCTTTCGGTAATGATATGTTTGGGCTGGTTGGGATTGTCTTCAATTTTTTTACGAAGTGTTCCGACAAAAACTCTCAGATACTGCGTTTCAGTTTGATAACCAACACCCCAAATTTCTTTCAAAATGTATTGATGTGTCAGAACGCTGCCTTCGTGTTTTGCAAAAAGCGAAATCAGATTGAATTCTGTCGAGGTTAATTTAATCAGTTCATCATTTTTCTTAACAGTCCTATTGACAAGATTAATCTGCAAATCATCAATCTCAATGACAGAAGTATTTTCCTGAGTCTGATTTCTACGAATGGCTGAGCGGATACGAGCCATTAACTCTGCCGTACGAAAAGGCTTTGTCAGATAATCCGTTGCGCCATTATCCAAAGCAGAAACAATATCATTTTCGTTGTTTTGAACAGACAGAATAATAATCGCTTTATTATACCATTCTCTGAGTTCTTTCAGAATCTCGTGACCGCTTTTATCGGGCAATCCAATGTCTAACAAAATCAATTCTGGTGGATGATTGGCTGCCATAATAATACCCTGCTTTCCGGTTTCTGCCTGCAGAACTTTATAATCATTACTTTCCAAGGTGATTTCCAGCAGTTTTCGGATTTGCGGTTCATCATCTATGATAAGAATCTCGGCTTTATTCATTTTTAAGATGGTTGATATAAGACATTTCTGCAGGGATTTCTACCGTAAAAACAGCACCGCCATTTTCTTTATTATTCAATTTTATTTTTCCGTTTTGAGCTTCAACAAAACCTTTGACAATTGATAATCCTAATCCGCTTCCACCGGCCTTTGTGTTTGGAAGTCGATAAAATTTGTTAAAAACCAGATCCATCTTATCTTCGGGAAAACCATTACCATTATCAGAAATCAGAATAATTAAATTTTCCGATTGATGCCTCACTTCAATTTCAATGATTGAATTTTCAGACGTATATTGAATCGAGTTATGCAGAAGATTATGGATGATCTGTTCTGTAAATCCTTCATCGATCCTGAACAAAGGCAGTGTCTCATCGGACTGAAAAATAATCTTATGATTTTCATTAACCGATAATTTCTGAAGAACAGAATTAATCAAATCATTCATATCGCACCAATCGAATTTAGGACGGAGAATGCCGTTTTCCAAACGACTGATATTCAAAAGATTTTCAACTTGCCTGTCCAGACGAAATCCTGCTTTTCCAATTTCATTAAGCAAAATATTCTGATTCTCATCAGACAGTTTTTCTTTGTTTTCATTGAGTGTATCAACTGCTCCAAGAATTGTGGAAATTGGTGTTCGAAGCTCATGAGAAAGAGAATTGAGCAGCGTGTTATATAATTTGATTGTATTTTCTTTTTCCTCTTTATCTCGCGCTTTCTTCTCGGCTTCTCTTATTTTGAATGTCAAAACTGCATTTACTAAAGCAATAAAAAAGTACAGAAAAAACATCAGAAGATCCTGGGTATTATTGATATGGAAATTATAAATAGGAGGAATAAAAAAGTAGTTCCAAATCAATGCGCTTAGAACAGCTGAAATAATCACCGGCACAATATCGAAAAGCATTGCAATCACAGAAACCGTCATCAGCAAAATCAATGAAGATGTTCTGTAACTTAACCAGTTTTGCAAGGAAAAACATAAGAAAGCAACCATAAGCACGGTTAAAATGCTTACGGTATATTGCTTCGTCAAGGAAATATTTTTTATTAACGGTATTTTCAATTCATTTATCAAAAAGTTGAACAAAGTTAGTTATTAACGTATAAAGATTTTGTAAAGAAAACTTTTTCCTTAATTGAAAATAATTAATTTCTATAAAAACATTCTAAAATTATTAAACTACCATTAAGTTAAAATAAAAAATCAATTCAAACCAGCGACTATACAGCGTTTTTCATAGGAATAGGTATGATCGATGATGTTAAATTTCAAATTCTATTTGGAACTTAAACCAAAAAGTTTATAATTTTGCTAACGCTGTTAGGAAAACTAAAATGGGAGTACACGAACGCCGACAAAGAGAAAAAGAATCTATACGCGCCAATATCTTGGATGCAGCTTTCTCTTTGGCTAAAACGGACGGGTGGGCTTCTCTTTCCATCAGAAAGATTGCTGATGCTATAGAATACAGCGCTCCTGTGGTTTATGATTATTTCGAAAACAAAGAAGCTATTCTCTTTGAGATCTCTCTGAATGGTTTTCATAAGCTACACATAGAACTGCTAAAAGCTCAGAAGAAACACGACACACCGGAAGAGCAATTGGTTGCAATCGTTGATGCTTACTGGAATTTTGCTTTCAAAAATAAGGAGTATTATCAGCTGATGTTCGGATTGGGGATGCAATGCAGCGGAAAAGGATTGATGAAAGAAGAGTTCTCTTCTTTTCAGGATTTACTGTATGATTGCACTTATGATATCATTGTTAAAAAAGGTTCAAACCTAGATAATGCCTGTCATTCCTCACACGCTTTGTTTTCAGCGGTTCACGGCTTGATCTCAATTATGATGATGCGTAATGATGATATCCCTTCTACGATGAATAAGACAACACTTGATGAGACTGTTGCTGCTTATATCAAATCGTTATAATTTTTTTTAAATTTTAAATTAACACTGTTAGGAATATTAACGCAGTATTAATTATAATTTAATATAAAAACAAAGAATTTCTGATATAATCGTTTCTTCATATTAACACTGTTAGAAAAAAGAACGAAGTTCAGAATTAATTAATCATATAATAACTTTTAAAATATGAAAACAATGTAAACTCAAATGCTAATATTTTTGATTTTAAAACTAACAATGTTAGATAAATTAACAACATTCAATTCTATCGCACTATTACTTAAAATTAACACACTTAAAAACTTGAAATGAAAATAACTAACAATTCTAAACTTATTGTACTGATCTCGAGTATTATCTTTTTACAAAGTTGTACAAAAGCTGCAGACAATACGGCAATGGCGTTCCCTACGCCGGAACTTCCGGTTTATACCGTTATCACTTCTCCTGCAACAACTTATCAGGAATTCCCAACCTCTTTGGAAGGAAAAAACAATGTGGAAATCCGTTCTCAGGTAGACGGTTATCTGGACAGAATCTATATTGAAGAAGGTTCTTTTGTAAGAGCCGGACAGCCGTTATTCAAAATTGATCCGCGAGTTTACGGCGAACAGATGAATATGGCTGCTGCTAACCTTCAGGCTGCCAATGCCAATATTCAGAAAGCAAAAGTAGAAGTTGACAGACTTCAGCCGTTGGTTGCTGACAAAGTCGTTTCTGATGTACAACTGAAAACAGCAAAAGCCAATTATGCAGCAGCCGTTGCAGCAGCCGCTCAGGCAAAAGCATCGTTGGGTGGAAGTAAAATCAATGTTGGATTTACAACGATCACAGCACCCGTGAGTGGTTACATAGGAAGGATCCCTTATAAAAAAGGAAGTCTGATCTCCAGAACCGACCCTACTCCATTGACTTTGTTATCGGATATCAGCCAAATCTATGCTTATTTTTCTCTGAGTGAACTGGATTTCATTGCGTTCCAAAAGAAATATACAGGCGCAACGCTTGAAGAAAAATTGAGGAATATGCCGGCGGTTGATCTGGTCATAGCAGACGGCAGCAATTATCCGGAAAAAGGAAAAATGAGCATTATTGACGGACAATTCGATAAAACAACCGGAGCCATCAGCGTTCGTGCCGTATTCCCGAATCCAAACGGAACATTGAGAACCGGCAATACCGGTCGTGTCCGTATGCCGCAATTATTATCAGATGCAGTCGTAATTCCGCAAGAATCTACTTTCGAAATTCAGGATAAAACTTACGTCTATGTTCTTGGAAAAGATAACAAAGTGACTGGAAAACCTGTGAAAATCTCCGGCAAGACACAACACTATTACTTTATTTCCGAAGGATTGAATAAAGGTGATAAAATTGTTTTCACCGGCATCGGAAACTTAAAAGACGGTGTTCTTATCAAACCAAAAACGATCTCCTCTGACAGCTTATTGAAAGCCAATCCTTTGTAAAAATTATTCAGAAGATTAAAAATTAAACTAGTATGTTAAAACAATTTATAGAAAGACCGGTCCTTTCAACGGTCATCTCCATTATATTATTGCTGTTGGGAGCATTGTCGGTGTTCAATCTGCCGATCACATTGTTCCCTGACATTGCACCGCCAAGTGTTCAGGTGACGGCATTTTATCCGGGCGCAAACGCCGAAGTGGTGGCGCGTTCCGTTGCCGTTCCGATTGAGGAAGCCGTGAATGGTGTTGAAAATATGACCTATATGACATCCAATTCCAGTAATGATGGAACTATGACTTTGAGCGTATTTTTCAAGCAGGGTTCCGATGCAGACAATGCCGCGGTAAACGTTCAGAACCGTGTGTCAAAAGCGATGAGCCAATTGCCTCAGGAAGTTGTTCAGGCGGGAATTTCCACTCAGAAAGTTCAGAACAGTTTCATTATGTTTATGGGTTTATATAGTGAAGACCCGAAAGAATATGATGAATTATTCCTGCAGAACTATATGAAAATTAATATCATTCCACAGTTGCAACGTATCCCGGGAGTAGCTCAGGCGCAGGTTTTCGGAACGCGGGATTATTCGATGAGACTTTGGTTGAAGCCGGACCGTTTGGCGGCCAACAATCTTTCTCCGCAGGAAGTTCTGAATGCGGTAAAAGACCATAATCTGGAAGCGGCACCAGGTCGTCTTGGACAAGGGAGTAATGAAACTTACGAATATATTTTAAAATATAAAGGTAAACTCAGCAAGAATGAGGATTACGAAAATATTGCCATAAAAGCCAATAATGATGGTTCTTTTCTAAGACTGAAAGACGTGGCGAGAGTAGAATTTGGTTCTTATACTTACACTGCGGCGAACAGAGTAGACGGAAAACCGGTTTCTGGTTTCGCAATTTTGCAGACTGCAGGTTCTAACGCCAACGAAATCTTAACTGAAATCGAAAAACAGGTTGAGGAATTCAAAACAACTTTGCCAAAAGGTGTGAAACCGATTATTATGTACAATTCCAAAGACTTTTTGGATGCGTCCATTCATCAGGTTGTTGAAACTTTGGTGATTGCATTTATTCTTGTTTTCATTGTTGTATTTATTTTCCTTCAGGATTTCCGTTCAACATTGATTCCTGCTATCGCGGTTCCTGTTGCGATTATCGGAACATTCTTCTTTCTGCAGCTGTTCGGATTTAGTATCAATATGCTGACGTTGTTCGCACTGGTTCTCGCTATTGGAATTGTCGTTGATGATGCAATCGTTGTTGTGGAAGCCGTCCATTCCAAAATGGAACATACAGGAATGCCTGTAGAGCAAGCTACAATGAGCTCAATGTCAGAAATTTCAGGCGCCATTATTTCGATTACTTTGGTAATGTGTGCGGTATTTATTCCAGTTGGATTTATGCAAGGTCCTGCAGGTGTCTTCTACAGACAATTTGCCTTCACTTTGGCGATTGCTATTTTGATTTCTGCTGTCAATGCATTGACATTAAGTCCTGCCTTATGTGCATTGTTCCTTAATGATCCTCAGGGAGAGCACAGCGAACACGGTCACAAAAAAGGTTTTGGAGCAAGATTTTTCAATGCTTTCAATGTGGCATTCAACAATATGACCAGAAAATACATTTATAGTCTTAAGTTTTTAATTAAGAATAAATGGGTTGCAATTGGTGGTTTGGGAATTATCATCGCTGCGAGTATTTTCCTGATTAAAAAAGCACCAACCGGATTTATCCCGACAGAAGACCAAGGTTTCGTTTTGTACGCTGTGAATACGCCTCCGGGAAGTTCATTGGAAAGAACACATAAAGCAACGGAACAAATCGATAAAATCGTAAAAGGCGAAAATGCAACCAATCATCTTTGGGTAGCAGACGGACTGAATTTCATCAGTAATGCCAATGCTTCGCCCTACTCTGCAGGTTTCATCAAACTGAAAGATTACGAAGACCGTGGCGACATGAAAGACCCGGATCAAATTGCAGCAGCGCTTACAGGAAAAGTGTCTCAGGTAAAAGACGCGAATGCATTCTTCTTCAACTTCCCTACAGTTCAGGGATTTGGTAACGTTTCCGGTTTCGAGTTTATGCTTCAGGATAAAACTAATGGTTCTTTTGAGCAATTGGGAACGACGACTCAGGCTTTCATCGGAGAACTGATGAAACGTCCAGAGATTGCATTTGCTTTCACTACTTATGCAGCTGGCAATCCTCAATATACGATTGATGTTAATACCGATAAAGCCAATCAATTGGGTGTTTCAATTACAGAATTGATGCAGACAATGCAGATCTATTACGGAAGCAGCTTCGTTTCGGATTTCAACAGATTTGGGAAATATTATCGAGTAATGGCTCAGGCGGATATTCCTTACCGTACGGACACGAATTCTTTGGACGGCATCTATGTCAAAAATAATCTTGGCGAAATGGTTCCTGTCAAAACATTGGTCACTTTGAAAAGAACTTTCGGACCAGAGACGGTAACAAGGAACAACTTGTTCAATGCTGTGACCATCAATGGAACACCGAAACCAGGTTATAGTACAGGTGATGCGATTAGAGCTGTGGAAGAAACAGCGAAACAATCTTTACCGAGAGGTTACGGTTACGAATGGACGGGAATCACGCGTGAAGAAATCAAAACCGGAGGACAAACGGCTTTCGTTTTCCTTTTGAGCATTTTGTTTGTTTACTTTTTGTTAGCAGCGCAATATGAGAGTTACATTCTTCCGTTTGCCGTTATTTTAACGGTTCCGACAGGGATTTTCGGAGTGTTTGCTTTTACAGGATTGGCTGGAATTGATAATAATATTTATGTTCAGGTTGGATTGATTATGCTCGTTGGATTGCTTGCGAAGAACGCCATCCTGATTGTGGAATTCGCAGTTCAGAGAAGAAAAGCCGGGAAAACTTTGATTGAATCGGCCTTACAAGCTTCGAGATTGAGATTAAGACCAATTCTGATGACCTCATTCGCTTTCATTATCGGGATGTTACCATTGGTTTGGACACAAGGTGCGGCTGCAAAAGGAAATCATTCTATCGGAATCAGTACCGTTGGCGGAATGTTTACAGGGGTTGTATTCGGGATTTTCATTATTCCGGTGATGTATGTGATCTTCCAATACCTGCACGAGCAAATGCCAAGTAAAAAGAAACGCAAGCTAAAAAAAGAAAAAGCAGCTCTGAATTTAATTTAAATTTAAACGCAAAGGCACAAAGATTTTTTCCATAATCTCTATTGATAAGGTACAAAAATTTAAAATCTCCGATTTTATTTTGCGACTTAGAGTTTTTGACAATAAAGATTTATTTGTGCCTTTGCGATAAAAAAATAACAATCAATGAACATTATAAATAAAATAAAAGAGATTCTGGTCTCGACAGTAGTCGTAGCAAGCGCGGTTTCCTGTATGCCCAAATTAGCTTTGGACAAGGTGAGCCCGGAACTGCCAGAAGCCTTTCAATATACGGCAACGGCTGACACAGCGAGTGTGGCCAACCTGGAATGGCGACAGTTTTTCAATGACCCGATCTTGCAAGGTCTGATTGAAAAAGGCATCAAAAATAATTATGATTTGCAGATTGCATTGAAACAGGTTGCCTCTTCGCAGGAACGACTGAAACAGGCCAAGTATATGCAATATCCGGAAGTTGGTTTTGGCGTTACAGGTCAAATCACACGACCTTCTGACAACAGTTTGAACGGACAAAGCATCAACTTGTTCCTTGGAAAAAGTTATGTTGAAGATTACAATGCATCGTTCAATTTGTCTTGGGAAGCCGATATCTGGGGCAAAATAAAGAATCAGCAGGAAGTTTCGAAAATGCAATATCTGCAGACCTATGAAGCGACAAAGGCAATTCAAACGCAAGTTGTTGCAGCCATTGCGCAAGGTTATTACAACCTTTTGATGTTGGACAAGCAATTGGAAATTGCCAAATCGAATTTAGAGTTAAGTAAAAATACACTTAATATCACAGAAAAAATCTGGCAAAGCGGCGATGCAACATCTTTAGGTGTTCAACTTTTGATTACGCAACTGGAACAGAATATTAAAATCCAGGAAAATGCGTTGAGTATTTTGGTGGGTGAAAATCCGGCTAAAATCAGCAGAACGATTGAAATGTCCGACACGTCTCTTCCTCAGAATTTCTCAGCCGGATTGCCTGCAGCAATGGTAAGCCGCCGTCCGGATGTTCGTCAGCAGGAATTGGTTTTGTTGGAATCTAATGCTTTGATTGGAATTGCTCAGGCCAATATGTATCCTTCTTTGAAAATCACAGCCAATGGTGGTGTGAATTCATTTAAGTTCGATAACTGGTTTCAGATTCCGGCTTCATTGTTTGGCTCTGCTTTAGGCGGGATTACACAGCCAATTTTCCAGAAAAGACAATTGAAAACCAACCTGAATGTCGCGAAAATCCAGAGAGAGAAAAATGTTCTGGCCTTCCGTCAATCAGTTCTGAATGCCGTTGGCGAAGTTTCAGATGCATTGGTTTCTAATGAAAGCCTGAAAGTTCAGGAACAGAAAGCCGCAGAACAGGTTACGACCTTGAAATCCGGAATCCAAAGTGCTGAAAAACTTTATAAAAGCGGATTGGTGAATTACCTGGAAGTCATCACAGCTCAGGCAAATTCTCTCCAAGCGGAATTGAATCTGGCCTCCATTAAAAGACAACGGCTCAGCAGTATTGTTGATCTTTACCGTGCTCTTGGCGGTGGATGGAAATAGTAAAATTAAGTTATTTTTTGTTAAAAAGATGTAGTCTTTCGGGACTGCATCTTTTTTTAATTTGATTAATGGAACTATAAAGATTTCAAATACTTTGAATTTTTTTATCAGAGATAGAGATTTCAAATATTTATTTCTTAGAATACTTATCATAAGCCTTTTTCAGCTTTTTGTCATAAGCATTAGAAGCCTGAGACGGCCCGTTATATTTCAAAGCAAACCGAGTCCAATCTTTCTTCTGTAAAAACGGGATCAGTTTATTTTTTTTCAGATACATCCCGAATACTTTCAGCTGTAATCCTTCACTTTTATACATGTCCGCTGTAAAAGATTCTACATTTTTGTACCCGATATCTATTGCATTGAAACCCATAATCTGAAACATTCCCCAAGATGTTGCACAAAGAGCTGCTTCTTTTACTTCTTTATTGTCGGATAAGGCAATAGCTTTATTCAGTCTTTTATATTCTGCAGCACCACCTAAGTAATATTTTTTTGTCCAGGTTTTATATAAAATATCCGGATTTTTTACAGAAAACTTTTTGGGGTCTATTCCTCTTTTAGTAAGTTCTTTCCAAAAGATATGTCCTTCAAATAAAATTTTCGGATCACCGTTGATAAGAAACCCTGTTCCATTACTTTCGATTTCGTTGACGGCTTTTACAACAGCTAATTCCAGTTTGTACTGCTTTGCAAAATTTATTAGATCATCTTCGGATAAGAATTTGTTTTTCTTAGAAAATATCTCTTGTTGTGTGGAAAGTAAAATTGTCCAGGTTTTAATTCCCACAATCCCATCGACAACCAGTTTATTCTTTTTCTGAAAATCTTTTACTGCTCTGTCCGTATCAACATCAAAATAATTATCTACGATAATGTAATCGTAGCCCACTTCTAACAATATTTCTTTGAGGGTATAAACTGTTTTGTTTCTGGATTTGAGTTTAACGGTTTCCATTGCTTTATTTTAAGAGTTTAATTGATGATAATATTAGTAATTTTTTCTTTTACATCAAGTTACAATCTTAATAAAAAATAAAACTTTTAAAAGTTCTTTCAAGCGTATTTTACAGCAAGTCCCTGTGTTCCATAAGATAGGCTAAAGCTTCTTTTACCGTTTGTTCCGGACTCTTAGGATTAAAACCCAATTCGTTTCTTGATTTTGAAATATCGAAGTTCTGCTGTAATCCTGAAAACATTGCAATGTCTTTAACGCTTAGTACCGGAGGTTTTCCACTGATTTTAGCTGAAAGTTCCATTACACATGCAATCGCATACAGTACAAATTTAGGAACGGAACCAGGCACTTTGATTTTCAGTTCCGGATAAAGTTTTTGAGCCAGTTTGGTAGTATCGGTAATGGTCATACATTTTTCGTTGGCTAAAATATAACGCTCCCCGGATCGCCCTTTTTCTGCGGCAAGACAGCAACCTTCCGCAACATCTTTTACATCTACCCAATTCAGCGTTATTTTGGTATCCATCGGTATTTGCTTGTTTAAAATTAATCCCAGTACGCCATAAGAGACATTCAACGGGAGAAATGCTTCACTACCAATCATTGCTCCGGGCATTACGGACACCAATTCAATTCCTAATTCTTTAGCGAGCTGAAAAGCCAGCTTTTCACCATCATTCTTAGAATTATAATACATATCTCTTCTGTCCGGGTTGTATCCATTACTCTCTTTAGTCGGGAGATTGGTATAATCTAAAGCTGCGATGGAACTCACATACACAATTCTTTTTACCCCCGCTTCAGCAGCGGCTTCAATCGTATTACGGGTTCCTTCCATATTGACATCGTAGATTTCCTTTTTAGGATCTTTGGCCCACAATTTAAATGAAGCACCCACAGCATAAAATGTATGAACTCCTTGAAGAGCCTTTACAAATGAAGCTTTGTCGGTGATATCTGCCTGCACCACTTCACAGTCCAAATCTTTAAAACAGTCCTTATTTTTGATGTTACGAACGGACGCACGAACCTGAAATCCTTTTTTGATGAGTAACCTTACCAGATTGTTACCTAAATGTCCATTTGCTCCGGACACTAATACTAAATTCTTACTTGTCATTTTATTGATTTTAAATACTACTGCAAAGTTCATCCTTGCTTATTCAAAATCACTTCACAAATGTTACTTAAAAATCTGTTTGCGGATACGGCTTAAACTTTTAGGGTTCATCCCCAGAAAAGAAGCGATATACTGCATTGGAACATTATGCAACAACTCAGGATGTTCTGTCATTAATTTTAAATAGCGTTTTTCTGCGGTAAGTGTAGCCAGTTCTTTCGCCCGTTTCTCATTGTAGGATAACGATTTCTGAAAAACTAAAAAACTGAAATCTTTAAATGCAGGGCTTTTTTGAGTAAGCAAATCAAGATCTGTCTTTGTAATACGTAAAAGTTCGCATTCCGTAATACATTCCAGATTTTCATCTGATCGGATCTGATTTGTAAAATTGGAATAAGAAGTAATAAAACCCGGAGGACAATTGATGTGCGTGGTTACCTCATCGCCTTTATAATTGTAATGAAACAGTCGTACAAAGCCTGAAACCACAAAATATAAATATTGAGGAATTTTTCCTTCTTCTTCAATCACTCTGTTTTTGGGATACAGGACGGGTTCAAAATACTGAATGCATAATTCTCTTTCAACATCTGAAAGTTGTGTACGTTCTGAAATAAGACGGATGAGTTGATCATGCATAATATCATTTTTAAATTCATCAGTTCAAAAAACTGGAATTATGATCATTCAAATATAACATTACTATTCTTTATAAACACTGGAAAAAACGATCAGAAAAGTACCATTACTATTTTTACTTAAAATGCCAAATGATAGTTTATAATCATTTGGCATTCTTTGTTCTAGTGACCGCAGAAGGATTCGAACCCTCACTGTCGGAGCCGAAATCCGAAGTTCTATCCATTAAACTATGCAGCCCTTCACACCTCCAAGAAACTGTGCTCCTAAAACTTTGTAACCCAGATAATTCTGATATTTGGCATTCAGTAGATTATTTCCGAGTGCGAAAATACTGAAATTTTTGTGAATTTTGTACTCTGCGGATAAGTTTAAATCTGCAAACCCACCAACTAGTATATTTTGCACCCAGATTAAACTGGAATAATGGCTTGTAATAAACTTCTTCCAGATTGTCCAGTTTATATTTCATAAAATGTAAACCCGCATCAACAATCAGATTTTCTATTGGGAAAGCCTGCAAATCTCCTTTTACTTCCATCAGAGTTCCGCTATCATAGATTGAACTGAAAGTATTTGCATAATCATAACCTTGTCTGCCTGCGCTGACATTAGTATCAAACAGATTATTATTGTAGAAAAACTGAGCGTTATTCACTTTGCTGAATCCTGCATTAACATCATATTTAAAAGTCTGGTCCACATCACCTTTCAAACCGAAATAGAAATGATATTTGGTTTCTGTCGGCGTTAAAACCAAATCAGAAATCAAATAAGGATTTTCGTCTAACAAATTGCCATAAGTATTCAATTTCAAACCACCGTCAACGCCTCCATAAAATTTGAATTCATCTGCTGCAGCAACCAATACTTCTGCTCTTGGAAACCAATAGAATTTATTATTTTTTGATTCTTCTGTTACATTGCTGGAATTTTTAGAATTAAGGAAACTAAAATCAGAACCAATTAACAAATAAGAATCGCCTTTGTAGAAAGTGATTTTGGGCGATAAGGTAAAATTGAATTGATTATTAGTATTCTTATTCAGGATATCAAATTTGGAATTAACCGTTTCCAGATTGATTCCCAAATCTCCATTCGCTGTAATATCATCGTAAACAGAAAAATCGTGCTTGGACAAATTAACATCCAAATTAGCATAGTTTTCACTGGCTCCGAAATGGTCGCTTAAGAAATACGATTTCACACGAACGTTATTCAGAATTTCATTGGAGTAATGGTCGTAATAACCATTCACACTGAATCTATTCACTTTTTGCTGCAAATCGACATCATTATTTGAAGGCGTCAATGCATAAATCCCGTAATAATTGTAATTGTTGAAAGCATAATTGGCATCAATATTAAACTTTCCGCTTTCCGTGTAAATATTGGCAAAACCACCGATTTTTGCTTCATTCTGCTTAGAATCCCATTCGTAAACTTTTTTCAGGCCGCTTGTAGAAAGATAATGCGCATCCGCTCCAATCTCAACATTATCCTGGATTTTCCCAGAAATATTAGCATCTGCCAAAAATTTACCATAATTCCCATAACCCAATCTAAAATAATTAGACTGATAATTATTGGAGAATTTCGGAGAAATATCTTCACCCTGGATTTCGGTGGTTTTGAAATCAGAAACCGGCGGGACATTCACAATGTCATATTTCAGATTCAGCGAATCTTCCTTTTTCTTGTTATCCGGCGGATAGTTTTTTTCCTGAACAACAGATGTTTTTTTCTTCTCGATCTTCTTGACTTCCGGTTCTCTTTTTCTATTAAGAATCAATTGCTCTTCTTTGATTTGAGCTCCTAATTCTGAGATCCCGACTGTTCCCAAAAATGCCAAAACGGCGATATATTTTAGTTTGTTCATTTAAATTTTATTTAAAATCAAATTAATCGCAAAGGCGCAATTTGTTTGGATTCAAAATTCGTTTAAAAGTCGCAAAAAAAGATTCAAATCTTAAACTACAATTTTATCGAAGATAAAATCTTTGCGTCTCTAAACATTTTTTATTTTTAAATTTTTGCGACTTTGCGATTAAAATACAAAGCCAATATTTTACTTATTTTTTAATTTGGGCTTTTACTTCTTTTGCCTCAGCCACAATTTCCGGGAAATCGCCATAATTATTGATAATTTCGTCAAGTGTATAACTTGCCTGGTAATTATCTTTCAGCGCCAGATAATTTTTTGCCATTACGACTAGGGCCTTTGCGCCCCAATATTCTTCCGAAGCATAATTGTTTGCCAATTTGAAAATGGTTTCATTCGACGATTTGAAAGCTTTTCCTTTATTCTGATAAAAAGCTTTTGCGTATAAAGCTTCCGCCGCAACTTCTGTGTTGGAAGATTTCTCCAAAGCCGAGTAAGCCGTTTGCGCATCTTTATCTTTACCTTGCTGCATCAGGCTTCTTGCTTTGATGACTTTCGCCTGTTCCAGAGTTGCTGCTGAATTTTTAGTATTTGAAATTACAGCGTTTGCATATTTTTCAGCTTCAGCAAAGTTCTTTTCGTCCGCATAGATTTTCATCAATTCTACCGAAGCGAAGTTTTTAATCGTAACATTGGTAGAATTAGCATTCTGTTCCAGATACTTTTTCGCATCAGCAATTTTATCCTGAGCTAAATAAATCTGAGCCAATCTCACCTGAGCTTCCTGCTGATAATCGTTTTGGAAATCCGCCACATTTTGTAACGGAAGCAATGCTTTATCCGTTTGTTTTAATTGATAATAACTTTCGCCCAGCTCATACTGAGCTTTGAAAAGATTGTCGCCGGTTGGACTTTGATCCAGATATTTTTCGTAATAAGCAACAGCTTTCGTATAATCCTTTTTCGAGAAACTATCCTGTGCAAGATTAAGATTGATTTCACTGATTTCTGTTCCGGAAACATTCACATTGAGACCTTTTGCAAATTGTTCGTAACCTACAACATCACCGTTTTTCACAAAAGCCGGTTTTGCAGCGGCAACAATTTTGTCTGCGTAAGCTGTGTTTTTATACTGATTCGCCAATTGTCGAAATTCTGTAATGGCATTTTCATTCTGATTCAGGTCAATCAGATTCTGAGCTCTGTAAATCTGGGAATTCGCTACCAAATCCTTATCGGGACTGGATTTGATGACTTTATCAAAGTAAGAATTGGAATTGTTGAAATCATCATTCTGAGCATAAGCTGACGCTATTTCATAGTTCGCATCATCCACATATTCCGAATTAGGATATTTTGAAATCAAAGTTTTCAGTTCAGAAATCTTCGCCACCGTATCGCCTTTGAAACCTAATGCCAGAGCTTTTTGATACAACGTATAATCGCTGGCATTTTCGGTTTTATTATAAATTTCCAAAGCTTCATTCAACTGATTGTTTGCGTAATATGTATCAGCCAAACGCAGTTCCGCATCCGCTTTGAATTCCTGTTTCGGGAATCTCAGATATTCCTTAAAATATTCCTGAGCCTGCGCAAAATCCTTAGACTTAAAATAAGCATAACCTAAGTCATAGTCCAATTGTTCACGTTCCGGAAAACCTTCTGCAGTTTCGTTTTCAAGTTTAGTATAAGTTGCAATCGCAGATTTATAATCACCTTTCTGATAGTAAGTCTGTCCTAACCAATACTGTGCTTTTTTATAAAAATCTTTATTGAGATTGAATTGAAGACTTCTTTTAAAATACGTTTCGGCGGCATCAAAATTCCCTTTATTGAATTCCTCAGAACCTAAAAGATAAGAAACCTCCTGCTCTATCTTTTTAGTCTCATTCGTTTTCTGGTCAAGTTTTGAAAGTGCGTCCAGAGTTGCTTTATAATCTCCGGAATACAAATAAGATTTAACCAGCAGTGACCTCATTTCCTGAGTTTTAGAATTCGGATATTTATCCAGATACCTCTGAATTACTTTTGAAGAGTTCTCAAATGGATTTCCTAATTCATAACTCAATTTTGCATATTGTTCCAAAGCCAGTTGCTGGACTTTCGCATCATAATTCATCTGTGACGCATTACGATATGCTGAAAGCGCTTCTTGTTTTTGATTATTTTGCAGATAAGCATTCCCGAGTTGGTAATAAGCGTTTTGAGCCAGCGGAGATTGGCTGTTAATTAATTGATTATAATACCCTACTGCTTCGGCATTTTTGCCCACTTGAGAAGAAACAAATCCCATTTCGTAAAGGTCGGTTTCCGACGGTGTTTGTTCTTTATCAAGGAACAATTTCAAGTGTGGATAAGCCGACTGGTAATCGCCTTTCATAAAGTAGCTCTCTCCTACTATTTTGTGGATCTCCGTATCGTAAGCTGTCGTTTTTCCGTTGTTCAGGATTTCATTTCCTTCAGAGATTGCCAGATCATAGTTCTTCTGATTGTAGTACATCTGCACATAATAAGGCTTTACCAGATGTGCATATTCCTCATTATTCTTGATTTGGTCGAAGTAAACAAATGCATTTTCATTTTGCTTGTCTGCATAATAAAGATGCCCTAACATATAAGAAATTGCGGGCTTGCTATTTTCATCAGCATTTTTAAAAGATTCTTCCAAAGCTTCGATTGCTCCTGCTGAATCTCCTGTCATAAACTTGGCATAACCCAGCTTCAGAATATGCTGTGTATTTTCCTCTTTACTCAGCTGGTATTGATTGACTTTCTGCAAAGTTTCCAAGGCTTTTTCAAAATCCTTTTTTGCCAAATAATAATCTGCCAAAGGTCCGTTGGCCTGAGCGAAATAAGCCGACTTTGGATATTCTTTCATAAAAGCATTCAGACCTTCTTCAGCATATTGCTGCTGCAAAATCACGCCAATTACATTACTGAAAAACAATGATGCTTCTTTTCTAGAGCTGCTTAAGCTTTTATTGTAAAAATATTGTTGAGAATATTCGTATTGGGAAGCGTTGTAAACTTTGGTGTTGTAGAGATTCTCTGCCAGACCAAAATGATAGTCTTCTTTCTGCGTAAAATATTGAGATTGTTGCGCCTCAGAAATCCCATAAAGCGATAACATCGAAGCCAGTATTACTTTTTTTGAATTCATTTATAATTGAATTTTCTTAATCCTTGTTTAACGTCTTCGAGAACCTCAGACTGACAAAAATTATTGTCAAAGCCTCAGCTTCAACAAAGTTTGTTCCTTTTTCAACGAAAATAGCGAAAAGATATTATTTAAAGGGAACTTAAATGGAAATTAATTAATATAATACTTTGATCTCCTCATCGGGATATCTTCAATAGCAATTGTATTCATAGGTTGTCCGTCTGAGGTTCTCGAAGACTTTCTAAACTAAATTTCCTTTAGCTGAATCGATATAATTCAAAAATACCCGATGTCGCGGATTTGTAATCCGAGATCAATAACTTATTTTTTAATAGTAAAAAGCACGGATTGTAAATCCGCACTATCTGGATTGGTTCCAACGCAATCATTGTCGGCAAGATCACGATCGACAATAATATTCTGATTACGCCTAATTCTTATGTCAATACCGATGTTCCCGACAATTCTGTCGTCGTGGGTAACCCTGCCGTGATTACGCCCAAACAAATACGCCGGAGGGTTATATTAACAACAAAGTTCAGATTAATTGATCTAGAATTACCGAAGATTATATAAAGTAGTCATTTTGTGATCTCGTAATGGTGACAAACGTGCTTAGAATTTCCGTAATCGTGACTCATTCGATAGAAAATACTCTTATCGCACCATAAGAGTTATTCTTATGCCTCGATAAGAGCAGGACTTATGCCTCGATAAGAGTAAGACTTATGCACCGATAAGAGTAGGACTTATGCTTCGATAAGAGTAAGACTTATGCTTCGATAAGAGTAAGACTTATGCCTCGATAAGACTTGAACGGAAGCTCGAGGTTATCTCCAATAGTACCCTCGCATTGATATTTACAGTACTTTCTTAGACCAACACATCTGGAACATCTTTTATGATTCTCAGCATTTTAGATAGCCTGTTTTCTAATTTCTCCTGTTCTGGCTATCTACAATACCATTTCAAACTTTATTTTCCTATCTTATTTCTATAAAAATAGTATTGAATACCAATACTATTTTTATTTACCAACTTGTTTGGAACACTACCGATCTTGTCTTTTAAGAAGATTTTTATATTTGGAATTGTACTGCTCCTATAGCTACTCCGAAATTAGGGTTAATGTTGATAGTTGATTCTGGAAATACAAAAAATATATTCAACATATAAATAATCGCCACATATAAAAAAAATATAAAAGTAATAATTAATGTACTAGAAAAAGGAGCTATATCACTGTTTTCAATCCTAACTTGAAACCAATAGTATTTATAAAATAAGTAATCAAAGAAATTCTTAATTGTTTTCATTACAATTTACCTTGATTTTGTAATGTCTTAATAAATCCTCCAATCAAAAATAAAAAGAAGGAAGTAAGTGATATAAATATTGCAATTAAATTACTTTTTTTACTAAAATTACTGTCATTGATTATTTTTTTATACATATTATTTTTCAATAGAATACTATATAATACTAATGTTAATGTAGTAAATAATATAAATGAAAATAGTTTTGGTATTTCTGGTGCATCACTTGGAAATAAAATACTCCAAAATATAAAAAAATCTATATAATAAATATTCATTATAAATATACTAAGCAACACGGACATAAAAACCGCTCTATCTGCATTACCCATTCTTACTTGAAGCCAATAATATTTATAGAATAAATAATCAAAGAAATTCTTAATTTTTTTCATTACAATCTACCTTGGTTTTGCAGCATCTTTAAATACATTCCAATAAAAACGGCAAGAATCCCAAATAGAGGAAAAATAATTGCTGGAATCTTACTTTTCTTGCTTATTTCGACATTACTTATAATTTTTTTATACTTATCATTATGTACCTTGGTTTGGAAATGTTGGGTAAATCTATATTGAAAACATATTGTAAAATAATTGTTAACATAACAAAATATATATTAAGAATAAATGTCATAATTATTATAGCCATATATTCTGCTATTAAAGCATTACCTACTCTTACTTGAAAATAATAGTAATTATAATAGAGATATTCTAAGAAATGTTTTAGTTTTTTCATAATTTTTTAATTTTCAGGGATTTTACCATAACCTCCAAAACCTCCTGTTGCTGCATCTACAATAAAATATGTTGCACTTATACTAAAGCCCACTGGTCCTAAAAACCCTACGCCAGTCATTACTAAATCTAAACCTGTTTTAATATAGACACTACTATCTCTTCCTCCTTTATACCAATAATTACCTGCATTGTATAAACTATAGCCTGTTGTTGCAATAGTGGCAACATTTCCTACCACTTTCAAAAATTTAAGTGCTTGTGCCCCTTCTTTACCAAGAGTATTAATGGTTCTCCATTCCTGTTGGCTTTTAGTTAGTTTGTTAAATTCTAACCAAGAATTTGCAGACTTATAGTTGTTTCTTACGGCATACTCCATAAACTGTGTTTGCAGACCTGTGGAGAAATTTTTCCAATCTGTAATTTTCTTTATGGCATCATAGTCAATATTACTAAAAATATTAGAAGATTCAGACCTGTAAGGATTTGGGTTATAATAACCTTGGGTTATTTTTGTCATTCTCAATTTTCCAGGGTTTGAATCTGTAAATAATTCTATTCCTTCAGTATCACCCTTAATTCTGTAATCCGTGGTTGTTGCTATCCCTTCCCACCAACTCATATATCCATTCTTAAATGACACAGCACCTCCATCGCGAAGATAATTAAATATAGATCCGGCATTAGCTCCTGTAAATGTAGCCCCACTACTAGTTGCAGAATAATATTGATATAAAGGATTACTCATCATACCATTATTGCCCATGGACAATAATGGCTGGTAAGACTGTCCGTGTAAAAAACTCGTCTGCCCTGATGTGTCACTCATATTTCCATTCTCATTTATCCATCTCCCATCGGGATCTGTCAACATTGTTGGGTTGTTAACTACATAAGCATACGGTGAAAAGCTTTGGTACATCTCAGACAATTGGTCCATCCCGTTCCACTTCCCGATATCCGGCATATACTGCCTCCAGCCATAGTCATACATTCCCGTTTCCTGCAGCTCCTTCTGGTTGTACTTGTAGTTGAGTGGTGTCCCGGTGACATCATACACAGAATAGAAACCTCCTATAGAGTTCATCCCAAATGGATAATAATCATTACGGTCTAGAACTATTTGATTTTATCTTTTTTTATATGTTCTTGAATTTCTTTAATGTAACTATGAGTGAAAAAAGGTACTCTAAATTTTGGTAAAAAAATAAATGACTTTACTTCATACCCTTTTTTATATTTTATCTTATATTCAGGACCTAATATTACTTTACTCACATTTAGAATATCATCAAATGATATTATCTCGTCATTAACAATTAATTTTTTATT
>NQWY01024896.1:0-12223 GCA_019425655.1 Rhizophagus prolifer
CAAACGTTTAATAAATAATCATATTATTAAAACTAAAATTAAATGTGGGTTTTCTTCAGAATTTACAAGCTTATATAATGAAGTATTTTAAGAAACATACATAATTATGTCAATAGTAGGCAAAATATAATCCAAAAGATGTCAAAGACATACTAAATTAATTTTAGAAAATGATACTTTGACTCAAAGGTGTAGAGATGATAATCAATGCATATCCTGATAGATTGATAATTCAACAAAAAATTGAGAATAATCTAGTGCTTTGTGTTATCACCATCCGATATAATAATATTATTAATATTATTAGATGAATTGGCAATAGAAGAATTAATTGGTTATATTCAAAAATATTTAATTACGAATCATTTGAAATATATTTAAGTAAATTAAAAGTTCATTCAAATGTGTTTAAAATTGGTAGGGTCAAGAAAAAACATGTAAAAAGGAAGAAAAGGATGTATGCTAATTTTTAAAGATCTTGAACAAGTGGATTTATTTTATAAAAGACGTAGACTCAGCACTCGTAATACGATTGAATCTCAACATCTTTACAAATCCAAACAACAGCAGAGAGAATGACCAAACTCACACTTTAGATAGTCTTATTGGGTTTATTAAAAATTCTGGAGGTAATGATTTATTTAATAATCATACCATATTCATGTTTAAAACTGAAAATAACTTTCAACGGAGAAATGAAGATACTTTTGATTCAGTTGATTGAAGTAGGTACACCATTAGAATTTTGACCATCAAAAGCCCCATATGTTGGATATTGGCCACCATGTTATGCCTTTGGTACAAGTTATTGCTGGTACAAAGCAGAATGGAATAAATATCTCTTACTTGGTTACGATCTATATGAATGTATACACAACCTACCAGTCTGGAAAACTTAACAGTAAATTACAATCAAATATCAACCTATATTTTTTCGCACCAATTGTTTTATTCATTCAGTTTCAAAAGCAGGATCTTTTTGGAGGTGCAAGACGTCACATATTCAGCAATTAGAATTAACAAATTGCCATCAAGTGATAGCTATGATATCTTTCAATTGATTTTCCATTTAACCACAGAGCTCTACTAACATTCTTCTGTTAAATATAAAAAAAGATAATTATAATAATTTTACGGACCACACAAAATTTTCCTTCCACATAATTGCAAATCATATTATGTAAAATATAAGAATAAAATTAATTGAATAAATAGCTAAAATATATTGACACAGAAAATAAAGTTTCTTTCACTTAATGATGTTTAATACAATTAATTGCCTATCTTTTGAGCGCACCATTTAACAAATTTAAAACATCATGACAAATGGGTATTGATTCACTAAGCCTAGTGTAGTGACTTTAATTCAATTGATTATATTATGATTTCATTTTCAAGTCAACCTTTTTGAATTAAGACCTAAAAGACAATTCATCAGACTGACTATTTTCGTTAAAATATTTTTCTTACGTATTGTTAAAATGTATGATATTTCTTAAAAATCTGCATCAAATAAAACTATTTCACCATGGGAAATCAGCGGTAAAAAGTATTCCTAAATATCACCAATGGTGATGTTCTCATGTTCATCACTACCGGAATTAGGCTCTGCGGGGAAGTAATTCTGCCTGAAATTTCACCCTAATGCTGGTATAGTAATGATCACCACTAGCGCGCGAGATTTAGTAATTTCCAATACAAAAAGAACAAGTTTAAAAATTAAAAATACTTTATTTTCATTAAATCATAAGCTTCTGACAAATCACGTTATCAATTATTACATTTTGGATTAAAAAAAAGTAAATGGTTTAATTAGCAGAGCAAATTTTTGATATTCTTCCTAAACCATGACTTCTGAGTAAAATGTACAGGCTAGTAAGAATAAAATAAGTAGAAAAGAAAGTGAAAATAGGCTATTTAAATTTTAAAGGCCTTATTTCCGCAAAATATTATGAAAATAGAAGAGAATCGGGAAGGCGGGAAGTGTAGTTACCCTAATCTCCAGAAAAGTTGGTGACACGTACCTATAATTCAATACCAGTCTTATTATTGTTTTTCGATGACGTTATTATGTGAAACAAACATTTGCTGAAGAATAAATATTTTCATAAATTTGACATCAATTGTATAACCGAATAATTGCATAATAGCAAAAACTTTCAATTTTTTACTCGTTCATAAGCTGGTGATAATTTTGAAAATATTGTTTAAAGAAAGTAATATTTGAGATGTAATCATTTATAATAACATAATTATTTCAACGTTATTATTTTGAATATTCTCTTACCGTTTTAATAATTAGCAATTATACTATTTCAATAAATATAAATTTATTAAAATATTATATAATCGATAAAATTATCTTATTACTTTCGAACAGCAGTACAACACATTTAAAAAAAATTACTTTACACTTTATTATAGTAAAATCAATATCAATTTAATATGTCATTTTTTCGATAATAAAATAATTTCAAATACAGTACACTAAAAATAATCCTACACCTGATTATTCAACAAACAACGCAACAACATCCGTTATATATTGACCTGCTGAACAACTTTGCTTAAGCCTCTTAAGCCTTTTTCATAAAGCAAAGTACAGAAATCATGCTGTAAACTGAAAACAGTAATTTCATTAAAAAAAAAATATTTATTTTTTTCGCAATTATTTAAAGTATTAATAAAAAAAACTAAAAATAATACTGTATACGAGTGCTTTCATACTTGTTAATAACTCTTAAAAAATTTTATTATGAGATTTATTTTTCAAAAATTATTATTACTGTACGTTTAATATGACATAGTCGAATTATAATAATTTTATTTTTATTTAACAATTTTTATCATCATCATTAAAAATGATAAAATTGTATGACTATTAATACTTTTACTATCATATTATTTACACGTTACAATCGTTACATTATAAATAATTAACAATCATTTAAAATTAACTAACTGTTTAATAAAAATGGTTTCTTTTCAAAAATTTCGAGACAATGATATTACCTAATAAGGGGAACGTCTAAAGCCGGGTTCGATCACATAACTTTAAAAATTCGTCACCCCATGTAACACCCCAGTTTTCCATTTTTATTATATATCCTGGGGACAGAATTTTTTCGGTATGTGAAATTTTATTTGTCATTTTGTCACCCTCATTTGACACAAAGCTAATATAAAATAACGACCTCCCTAATAAGATCAAAATGTATATACGTTAAATATTTCTAACAACTGTTTGCTGTGCAGATTTGCACACACTTCAGCAAGTTTAATGTGTGCAATAGCGCTGCAGAATTAAACAAGCCCTCGCTCTTACGCGATAAAATTTGTCGTTGGGACAGGCACACACGACAAATCGGTCATATTACCTTTAACGTTAGCGACGTTTTTCAAAATCAAAAAATGAGATCAAATTGATATACAGTATGAAGAGTTTATTAATGAATATGGTCTGGAAATCGTTAATCTGGTTACAAACAAACGGGTATGAAGAAACAGGTATGTTAAAATCAAACGAGCGATATATCTAAAAGGATATGGCGTAGATAAGATATAAACCCTTAATTATTTCAGCCTTTCAGGTGTATGACTTGTTTTATATCTGTTATTAGTAAAATAGAATGAAAACAGTGTACAAAATAATTACATCATTTAGATATAATTAACTCGCTGTGTAATAAACTTTATTCAAATGAAATCCTTAAAGAATTTAAATTGAATGAATTCTCGAAATATTTTATTTGTATCTCATGATAAATTATTAATAATTTCATCATTTAGATATAATTAATTAGCTGCGTAACTTTATTCAAATGAAATCCTTAAAAGAATTTAAATTGAATGGATTCTAGAAATATTTTATTTGGACCTCATGATGGAAATTTATAAATAATTTGTATTAGTTTAGTATCTCATCAACTTTTTTGGAAGGAATTCTATTCCTTTTATATTCGATATGGTCAAGGTGTCACTATTTACAGAATGACAATCTTTTGTTACAGGTTATTGAGTATTTCCGGATAATCTTATCAATTTTTGATTGCTTTATCAAGTCCTTATCAATACCGTAATACTCGAATTCAATAACTAAAAAAACCTATAAATTGATACATTGTTTAGACTAAATTTCGAAAAGTTAAAACTTTACAAAATATTGTATGTTGAACACACGTTAATCACCATTTTTAGATTTCATTATATATATAATAACTAAATTATTATCGTTTGACGCTAACGAAAGCTTTTTTCGAATTTCTAACACAAGATGACTAACACAAACGATGGTCCTAACGCTCCTAGAAGAGCGATGGGAAGAGAATTTAGGCCACGAGAACCTTATACTCATCGTTTACGTAAAATTCTTGAAGAATATCCTGACGGTTCCCAAATTCTTCGTGAAATTCTTCAAAATTCGGACGATGCTAAGAGTACCGAACAAATTTTTATTTTGGATCATAATACATATCCATCAAATAGATTGTTTAAACCAGATTTGGTTAATTATGAAAGAGCCAATCTAAAACCTGATAGATATCAAGGTCCAGCACTTTTAGCAAAAAACAATACAATTTTTGAAGAAAGAGATTTTCAATCTTTGCTCAAATTGGCCGATAGTGAAAAACAAGATCAATTTGATAAAATAGGAGGTAAATTTTCTACTTTATTGATTTGGTGTAACACTATTATATAATATATACTAATGTATTTATTTTAATCTTAGTGATGGGAGTCGGTTTTAACTCTATTTATCATATTACCGATTCACCATCATTCATTACGGGTGATAAATATGTTATTCTTGATCCACATGAATGGTATTTTCGTGGTGGCGTCGAATTTGATCATGTCGAAGATGGGTTGGCTAAAGATTATCCAGATCAATTCGCTCCTTTTAGAATCCCGTGTGATAAAAAATTCGAAGGAACTATCTTTCGCTATCCTCTTCGTAATTCTTGTGAATCGGAAATTTCTAAAAAAATTTATAAAACTGGTGAAATTTTAGAAATGTTTCGTAAATTTTACGAAAATGAAAGCATTAATTGTTTATTATTTTTGAAATACATTGAGTGTATTTCATTTTATGAATTAGAAGAAGGCGCTATTGAACCTAAACTACTTTATAAAATTCAATTGGAGAATGCTGAACAAGTACGACAAGCACGCCGTTTAATAGTTGAAAATATTATACCAATGATGGATTTACTAAATTCAGGGAAACTTAACGAAAATCGACTACTAGAGACGACTTATGTTGCATCATTTAGTCGTAAGAAGGGAGATTCTAAAGCAACAAATTCAAAATGGTTAATTTTGAATTATCTTGATGATTTACTCAAAACCGATGCATATTTTCAAAAAAAATTTAGTAAAAATATAGGAGACTACAAGTTCATACCAAATGTTGGTCTGGCTGCCCCTTTGGAAAATTTGAATGCTATCGGAAAATTATTCTGTTTTTTACCTCTTCCTATTGAAATGCCTTTTCTCGTTTCCGTACATGGATATTTTGCGGTAGGAGTCAATGAAGAATAATGTTTGTTGCAGTGATTTATTACTGAAATTTTCGTAATAATTGTTTAACAGGTCAGCACTAATAGACGTTCTTTATGGTCATCTGAAGACAATGAAGACTTGGTAAATAAATGATTTTCATGAACATCTTATTTTCAGAAAACAAAGTTTATTAACTATTAAATATCGTATATTAATCTTTTAGTTAACTGATTCATTAGCGTATTTAAAGATTGAATGGAACAAATATCTATTTGAAAATGTTTTACCTAAAGCATGGGTAAAATTACTTCGTGAACTAACGAATGTTCCTGATATTCAATTAAACGAAATATACAAATTTTGGCCAAAAATTGGAAGCACTTCGAGTGTTGTAAGTTCTTTTTGCAGGGACCTAATGAAAAATATTGTAGAAAATCTTGAAATTGATGATTGCGTATTTTATGGACCTATTCATTGGCTTTCGCTTTCTAATGGTTACTTGGATACGAGACTGCTTGATGATAATTTACTTAAAGTAATTGGAAATATTGAATTTCCTGTAATTTCAGTTCCTCATGATTTAATTAGAGTTTTAAATGATTCTAAACACAAAAAATCTCTCAATATTTTATCTCCTAACGTTATTCGTACTTATTTAAATTCTAACCGTGATAAATGGGAAGATAATGCAATATCGAGACGAGAAGTTTTACTATTATTTGAGTATATATTAAGTGATAAAAAATTTGATGAGTTGAAAGGTTTCAAAATGATTCCACTCGCGAATGATATGCTTGGCACTTTAACATTATCCAGCGAATCTTATGTGTACATTGATAAAATTAATGATGAGATCGCAAACTATAGAAACGAACGTAACAGTCTCATTCAATTGAATAGTGACAAATTAGTTGACAAAAATATTGATCCTAGGTTGTATGAAATTTTGTACAATAACGCAGAATCCAGATGGAATGGATGTAGTTTAAATATTAGGATTTTAAATGAAATTGGTGTTAGAGATCTAATTTTAATTATTAGTGATATAGGTGAAAATAGAGAATTACAAACGAATGAAATAAATAATGTTATTGGAATTCTTAAACGGATTGCAAAAATTCAAAATAATACCAGGATAGAAGGAAATGAACTAATAAGTTTAGATGGATTATTAATTCCAAGTACTGAAAATAAACTTGTAAGCTTAGATGTAATTCATTTCGATGATATGGGAGATAAACTTAGTGAAGAAGAAAGAAGAGAATATAAAATTTCTCATCGCTCTATAAATATTGATCTTGCTGAAGAATTGCAAATGCAAACTTTAAAAGGAACAATATACGGTATTTACTATAATTATAAATTATAGATTTTAATGTCTTCCATCGTTATTAATTTGTCCAAACGTATTATATAATTTTCTAGGTAATGATGATCCATGTTGGATAGCATATGAACAATATGAATCATTGACTACTAGGATAAGAAATATTCTCAACGTAATTTGTTTTAACTATTGACTATGATTTACGTATTTATTATGTTAAAAAAAATTTTTATTATTTTTAGGATTATTCGATAAATTCCTTATTTAAAGAGTTTCTCCAAGTAAGTATGTATCTTCAATATAGAATGCTGACGATGCTGGAGCCACGCAGTTTAAAATAATTGTAGACGAAAGGGAAATACATCATTCTTATAAGAAATCATTCTTTTCAGGAGGAATGAAAGATTGGCAAGGTCCTGCGATATGGATTTATAATGATGCAGAATTTACTGATGATGACTTCGAATCTTTACTCAAACTTGGTATTGGAAGTAAATCTCAAAATGACGAGAAAATTGGAAAATTTGGAATAGGATTCAATTGCGCTTTTAATTTTACAGACTTACCTAGCTTTGTGAGCGGAGAATATATTTCATTTTTAGATCCACATGAAAAATTCCTTCCGGCACAAGGAAAACCTCCTAAAAAACGAAGAGGCATTCGAATTAACTTTAAAGAAAATAAATGGAATTTTAAGAGAAGATTCCCCGATCAATGCTATCCTTATGAGGCTTTAGGTTGTGATTTTACAAAAGAATTCAAAGGAACATTATTTAGGCTTCCGCTTAGAACTGATGAATTAGCACAACAAAGTAAAATATCACAACGAGTCCACAAAATTAGTGATATCCGCAGGCTATTTAACAAAATACAGGGTATTAAAGAGATGCTTTTTTTAAGATGTATAGAATCATGTAGTATATATCGAATGGCAGATAGAGACAAAGAGCCTCAGTTGATTTGGATAGCAAAAATTGATAACATTGATGATTGTCGTGATGATCGTCGAGAAGTTATTGATAGTATTGATGATGCACTAACCTACCATTTAGATATTGAAAGAAAAGATTATATGCAAGACGAACAAGTTTCAGAAATATGGGCTATATGCACGGGAGGACACGAAAAAATCGAATCAGAATCTGAAGAAAATTTTTTGAGTGGAGATTTTGAAAAGTTTTTAAAAGAAAAACGCTTATGCAAGGTATATTAATTGTATTGATTCGTTGAGTTTTTAATTTATATAGGATTTCAAAGTTTATTCATTTGTCTGTCTATTAAAGCCGAGAGGTGGAGTTGCCTCTTTACGTGCTCGATCTGATAAAATATCATTGGATGAGTTAAGGGCTGAATTGGTAAAGTTATTTTTTTTATCAGTTTGTCAAAATAATATTGAACTAATTATAAATATCTCTAGGCCCCAGATCCTCCTGAACTAAAAGGAGAAATATATTCTTATTTACCTCTATCAATAAGTACCAATTTGGGTGTCCATTTGAATGGAAATTTTTCTTTACCTAGTGCAAGAAACAGTATCCTACAATCCGAAAAAGATTTCTTACAAGCTGATTGTGATGACTCAAAGTGGAATAGATACATTCTACACAATGTTTTGCCCGATCTTCACGTTAAACTACTTGATTATATTGCGGAGCTTGAAAAAGAAAAGCACGAGCAAAAAACAGATTACGTCCCACATTCCATATATAATCTTTGGCCTATCAAAAATTTTACTATGGGTTTATACAAAGAATATGGTTTAAACGTTATTAAAAAACTGGGTTATGGAGGGCACAAGGTTTTCTGGACTGAAGCTGTTGATGGACAATTCATTTCATTAGAGGATGCTAAAATTTTTGGAACGGAAGAGAAAATAATTGCTGACATATTGGTTAGTTCAGGAATTTCAGCCGTGAAACTTGATAAAGACAAAATCGAACATCTGAATGAAATTGTTAAATCTGGAGACTCTCTGGATTTCCCATATGTGCCTGTTACTGGAGGGTCAGTTTGCGATGACTTACAAACGATGATAGCTTTAATACCAACTTTTGATAGCGAGAAATGCACATGCAAGTCATTGTTTAATTTGCTTGAATTTATCCTTCAAGATAGGAGTTCATTTGGATTTCTCAATGGATTACCATTGGTTCCGTTGAACGATGGCTCTGTTGGAAAATTTGGTGAAGTTTATTACGTTGGAAAACAAGAGCATCTAGAATTATTTCCGAATGTTGGGCCATCAAAATTTATCTCCACTAAATTACCAAGCAATCTAAAGGAAATTTTTAATGATGATGATTTTTGTGCATATGCAAATATCAAAAAGTTCGACGCTTCTGCCATTTCAATGCTTTTACCAAATGTGTTAAAGTCAAAAGAATTAAAGTGAGAACCGGATAGTGAATTTCCACCAAATAAAGATTGGCTTGAAGGAATTTGGTCAATATTAAATAAAGGACTGGTAGACGCAGATTTTAAGAGACTTTCTGTTTTCCCTCTAATACCAATGATTCAGCCTTCTAGTATGCTTATTCGGCCTGATAAGAATAATCCACTTTTGTACTTACATGAAAGTGCATATAGTTTATTTCCATTATTCCCAGCATTAGTAAAGTTGAAAGTGCGTATTACAAATATGACATCTCCTAAAAGTGCTCACGAAGATTTTGAAAAATGTATTGTTGAATGTAACTCTGAAAATGTAATTGATTCTGTGGAGAGAATTCGTTCAAATACCAGTATGAAACGGTGGTTCGAAACGAAAAAATTATTACCTGAAGAATACGAAAATTTTAGATCATTCATTAAAAAAGATCTTACAACTTTAATAGGTAAGTGGAAGAATCATCAAATTTTTAAGTGTTTAAAAAGTATTTTAATTTTACTTACATTTTTTTACTTTAACAGCACGTGGAAAAAGCCAAAAAAAATTTATGAATGCCCTTAAATCTTTACCCATATGGCCAGTGTGTTCTTCCGAAAACAGGTTCATTGATGCCACATCTGGAAAACTTCTTACAAACAAGCTACCTTTTTTTTCCTTCGATGAAAAAACCGATTTCTATAGATGTGGACATGAATCTGATTTCCATGCGCTTACTGAATTAGGCGTTACACCTACGAATGAATTAGAATATCTCAAAATCATAGTAACTCATATTACAACAGAATTTCCAAAACCTTCTCAAAACTACATCGTTTTCTTGCAGTGTGTTTTATCTCTTGAGAATCAAGAAATTGAAAATTACCTTAAGCGTTTTCCAATTATACCTAACGAATCGCTTACTGGATTTGTTAAAGTTAGCACTTTGTATGACAGAAGTGTCTGTGATATTCTCATTAATGCAGACAAATTATTACTACCAGACTTACAGAACAATTCAGTATGTTTAAGAGCATTAAGAAGAATGGATCTTAAATGTTACAAATTTACCTCAAAAAGATGTTTTAATTAATTCTTTACTGAACCAATTCACAAAGCAACCTGATAGTAAATATCACGATGTCACTTTTAACGTTGGTGGAGAAATGATTAATGCTAGCAGATATGTTCTTTCAGGTATCATTAGGTTTAATTTTATAAATTTTCGTGTAGTATAGCTGCTTCAAAAAAATTTGAAGAAATTTTTAGTAATAATACTGATACTAGGTCAATCGAATTAGAATTTCAACAAGATAGATTTTGTGTTTTTCTTCGATTATTATATGGGCAATCTTTTGAAGATGCAATAAATCCTATTTTACGCAACGCAGACAATTATAGAACAGATAGAACTTATTATGTATCATTCTTAGTTGATCTACTAAAATTAACCGTTTCTTTTGAAGTTGACTCAATAAGAATTAGGGTAGAATATGCTATTATAGAATGCCAATGTATTGATGTTCATAATTTATTTAAAATTATAGGATGTTTAGAAAGTTATGACGTAAATCAACGGTTGAGGAATTTCTATGGACCATTTATTAAGTCAAATGAAGTCCTTATCAATGAACAATTATCAGAACTTTATGACAATGCAGAAAATGAAAGAGAAAAATCAGAAATATCACGAATGTCACGAATGCTAAAATTATTCATGTAAAATAATTATAGTGAGAATTTTAGAATAGCTTTTCTTTTTTTTTGTAATTACAAAAAAAATATTGTTTAAAGATTTATTAATAGTGGTGGGATCGACAAAATGGTAATAATTTATAGGCACGATATAATCATATAAATAATACAAAATATTCAATAAATATATTTATTTCTCTAAAATAAAATTTAATTTTTCATATTTTTAATCTAACCGCGTTTCGAAAATCTCGTCATTTGTTATACGTCCTTATTAGGGATTGGTAAAAACATGTTTTAAAACATCAAGCACTTTATTACGTAATATGTTTTTGCAGTGAAAATTTAATTCAAAAATTTTAACACCTTCAAGCACTTTATTATTTAATACATATTTTTCAATAAAATAAAATTAATTAATTTTCATCATCTTCGACTACATATTTATTAGAGGTTTATTATATAATCATGCCGATCTATGCTCTAAACAAAAAAAAAACTGTTGTAAAACATCATGTTTTAAATCACGTGCAATCCCTAGTCCTTATCATATCCCACAAAAAAGAGTAATAATATAATCTGGTTATTATACAATAAAAAAAAAGAATATTTCCCACCATTACAAAGTGAAAATACCAGTTAGTTAAAAATATTTAGCCAGAAATACCATTTATCATCACAAGCATTAGTCAATTATCTAATGATCTATTTGTGAACCTCCAATTACAGTATGCACAATTTAATATTATACGGCCTCAAAAATAATTTTGTTGTAGATGTGAAGAGAGTATGCTATCTTTTATTAGTATATCATTATACTAAAACTGAAGAACAATTTTATGGTTCATTTAAATATTTTAACTTTTAAGTATGTAAATTTGAATAATGTTCTATCTTCAAAGATGATAAAAACAATTAAGGCACATTTACTTTATAGGTTTGCCTTTGAATTTCTTTTTAAAGAATTTTTTGATCACTAAACATTCATTATTATTCAGGCATTTTTGTACTTCATCTTGTTTGTAAAATAATGCGACATTTTTTGCATAACTTTATATATTATACGCCTTCTCTTTATCAATGTCAACTATAATTCCATGAATAAAAATGATCTCTAACTTTATATTCTATTTATACGTCTCCTTTCGGCTGCTTGTTTATAATAATCAAATGCTCAAGCTTCATTTATATTTACTCTTTTTTCTAAATTTCTGAACCAGTATGAAATATATCACTTATATTAGAGGTATCTGATAATCTTTGCCATCATCGCCAAAAACATTTCTTTAGAAAATAAAAATGACTTATCAACTTCCAACACTTTCAACTGAAAG
>NQWY01024897.1:0-11081 GCA_019425655.1 Rhizophagus prolifer
ACTACTCAATTAAGCTGTCTTAATAATAAGAAAGATGACAAATTTATACCCCAATCCTTTCTTATGTAATATCGATTTCTCGTTTTTTTTTATTGTGTTTCGGACTTTCGGCCTTTGGATTGAAATAAAATTTTAGATAATCTCAAAAAAAAAAAAAATATTTTTTTTTTTATTGTAGATTAGATAACTCTTTTCACAGGAAATATAATCCATTTAATTTGATAAATAATATGTACTGATTTAGTTATATTATAATTTTAACAGAGAAGGTCTATTATACGAATTTGGAACGCAAAAGCTATCTGAAATAATAGGGATACTAACCAGCAGAATTTTTGCCACTTCTTGCGTATCATTCTTGACGATAACCAAAAATCACAGCATTAATTTTTAGTAACAGTGAGAAATATTTATTTATCGAATTAGAAATTAATTTTTATCTTTTAGTAAGATGGACGTTATAAGTTGAGTATATGATAATTTAATTAATTTATTTATGATTATTTTAATTGTATCGAATAAAGTTCTATTTTTGAATTCAAATATACATTTTAAACGAGAATTTTTTTTTGCTTTAGTAGGATTAAATTTATATAATGGTTCCTTTTTAGTTCGAAAAGTTTCAGAATTCTTTTTATTAACAATACTGGTGGTTGTATATATTAAAAAAAAAAATATCCTAATCGAAATCAAAATGTCAAAATGTCAAAATGTCAAATGCACTACAGACATAAATACATAAATAGATAATGTATTCCAACATATGTTTGCTTCAAAAAAATATATATTATATTCGATAAGACGAGTGCCGTCATGTGCAGCTGGTATAATAGCAATTATGTATTAAATTTTGAAAAGGTCTATTTTAAACCATAATATTTGTAATTTATTCATCCAATGATATGTAATCTCCGTATTTTGCGATTAATCTTGCGGCTAAAAAGGGATCCTCGTTTATTGTTGCACCAAAAAAAAAAATGGTAGACATAATAATGATTCCAATACAGAAAAGGATTAATTTAATTGGATTTTAAGGTAAAATCATCATCGTGGTATTGTCCTGTATATGATCGCCCTATTTGTCATTGCGTACAATGTAAATTACATAGCATAAAATTTATTTCCTACGATACGTACAGCACTAGATTAGTAAAACAAATAAATAGTAATATTTTACTCTTTGTAGTTTAATGTATTAATTCCACTCTAGAATGTCCTGTTCCCATCGTATCTTATAAATATATAAAAGATCATATTTAATAAGCCGAATTTTTCAGCTTTAGCCGACTTTTTGAAATTTTTTTTCAACAGCATAATATACGACTCTAGAGAGGTAAAATCATATTTATTGCTAATATTAACTTAGTCATTGCCAGAAAGGAGAGTCAAAGACACCGTTATTAATCTTTATGTGGTAAACAATATAATTGATTATGATCATAATGAAAACAACGCCAGCTGCAACTCCAGAATCCAGGGGTGTTGCAAATTCCCTATGCTTTTTATGAAACACTATACTTAGTAGAACAAAAAGGGATATTAAAAAAAGAAAGTCATCAAAAGCTCTTACTTTTAATTTTAACAATAGATATTTTTTGTTGAATATGCTCCTTTCAAATCTTTCACGTTGTGTTATCTCGCTTTGTTTTCTATATCTGAATTTTCTTCTGATTCTTTAAATAACAAAACTGAAACCAGTGTATTAATCAAAAACGTCTGGTTTAGGAACATGATATTCGTCAGCAAAAGCTGAAGCTGAACCAAAGGACAATAAGAAAATAATTCCAGGCGTTTCAAATAGCAGATAGTTATAATCATGCAGGTAGATATACTGCATATATGTTGTTCATAGTAATACTAGGTGATCATCTTTAGTAATTTTCATAACTGACGCCAACCAACCTATTTCGTATTTTTATATTTCCAAAAAAAAAATGGTACAAATATTTTTTGAGATTCACGATAAATATTTAACTTAATGATTACTCTTTAGTAATCCTCAACGAAGACTCCATCTCTGGTCTCTGGTGTACAGTTACTATCAAAATAATAGAACCAAATTTGTTTCAGTAATTCACAATAAAAAGGCTATCGTGATGACGTGAAGTGTTATACTAAATTCATTCCAATTTTAATTATGACAGAATTTATTAAATGAGCCTCTTATTAACAAATATCCATCTCATATTATTCATATTATTCTAATTTTAGAGATAGACTGTCTGAAGAAGTGTTACACTGCCTAACTCAGAGTTAAAGGTTAATTACATGCTCACTACCAGATATGAAATTAAATTCATACTGTACCTATTTATTTTATTAATGTGGCTATAATAGTACCCATATACAGTACAACATATGAATATAATGGGCGACATAAAAGGATTTCGCATGTAAATGCATTAATAACCTTCCCGATTGCGTATTCTAGATCATTAATGAGCTATCAATCTCTTTTTATTGTTTACCGCATTTCTACATGTCTCACTACATATGCTTTTCAATTACTAAATACAAAATAAGTGCTAATCACTTATATACAACTAAAGTAACAATGAGTAAAAATAGTTGTCTAAAATTATGTTCTTGTTTTTTGGTTTCCTGAAGGAAGCTTTGATAATAGAAGATTATGATTACAAAGTCTGCAATAAATACCCAAAAGGTAAATCATTCAGGTTATGATACTTGCTTTATTCCGCTGAAACGAGAATATTGTTAAGAATATACGATGAACCCGTCATTCGAGAGAAATAGAAACAAATGATGCTATAATTATTAAGTTACTTCGTCGATGATACGTAGAAAAAAATGGAATCCGCTAGGCGCTCAAAAATAAAAAGTCTTATACACTATACAGAACGTATAACATGTTGCAACGTGACATTTAAATTCACAGATGTATCCTTATGTTGGTTGTTTAATATTTGTTAAATTAAGAAAAATAAAATTACATACTAGAATTTAGACACATGTATTAACTCCAACTACCGCCACTTTATATTAATAAAATAATTAAAATTACGTGTTAAAAAAGTGTAAGTTCATCCAGCAGTAATCTTAGAAGATAATATGAAATTTGTAGAGTTAAATTTAGGAGGAAATAAATATTCTAATAGATAATGAAAAATTTTTATAAACTAGTTAAAGCATCATTAACTTTAGAAATTCAATGATGAAGGATATACAGTAGAAACTTTAATTACTACTTCATCATTAAATTTTAAATATTTTTATTCTGATATCTATACTCCATATTTTACTGTTTGTTATAACCTAAACAGTTTAGTTAAGATACAGAAAATTAAATGTTATAGTAATTCCAAGCAAAGAAAAAATAGCTTAGAAATATGATCATAATGGTATTATACAACTTTGATGAAACATTTGGAATTTTCTAATAAAAAAAGTTCTGTTATTCATCATACTTTTGGTAGTAATTAGTAAATCAAAATAATAAAGGAATTTCAATAGTATTTTCTGCAGCCAGTAGAATCAATTTTTAAAAGAATTTTAAAAGTAATATGAATAAATTATTCCATTAAAAAATAATTGTTGAATTTCTTTCAAAAATAAGTAGTTTATTTTATTTTATTTAAGAGTTATAATAGGTTACGCCCGTATAAACAAATTAAATTCTATATTTTTTTTAAAAAAAAAGTGGAAATAAAATCAACCCATGAAAAAAAGTTCATTAGTAAAACGCCCATATGGTAATGTATAAGTTCACCGTTTGTAAATCACGAAACTTAATACACAGTTTTTTGAAACTCCGCAAAATGGAATATCAAAGATTACCCTAACGAATGTTTGTTGCCAAGGCTGACCATTACATTGAATCACTTAAAGCTATCATTGAAAAAGAGCAGGACGAAAGACGAAAAGTTGCAAGAAACTTCTTGATATACAAAGGCGAATAAAAAAAACTTTTTTTTTAGGAATTAAGAATAATAGTGGCGTGACAAGGAACTCTTCGTTTCTTGATCATTCAAAAGCTCTTCGCTGAGCCACAAAACCAGCATTGGAGCATCTCGTTCATCTGATGTTCAAGGCTTTTTATCGACCTGGTTGGATGAAATCAAATAGGGAATTACCCAGATCCATATTTTGATGCGGATTCTCTACGCTAGAGTATATGGACATTTATTTTGCCAGGTGATTGTAAAACATATAAAAGGATTATTTCTAGAGAAGCGCTTTGGTAATTCTTTCCTCCAACAAGTAAAAAAAAATATCAATTTCATATAAAACTAATAAAACAAAAATCTATCTAAAAAATGTTCTCAAACTCAGATATTTTCTTGATCGCACTCTTCGGCGCCACAGTTGTAATTTACGAGATGGTAACCCGTGGTGTCCTTACAGTGGATATGATCCAGGGCATTTTTTCGGGAAATGTAAACATTTATATAATCTTTGCCGTTGCTATCTTCTTTTTTCGCAAATATCTAATGCGATCAGGAGATAATAACCTCGAAAGAACAGTCCTAACATTAAGCAATGAACTTCAAAGAATGCGTACAGAAGCTGAATGGAAAAATGATGCGATATCTCAAGGTAGGTCATGCGCTACTGGAAAAATATTAAGTCATGCATATATACTTATCTGCGCCTTACTGCGCCTTAATTTTTTTTTCTAGCCGATTCTCTTCCACAAGTCACGTTTTTATGGGTCAGTATTCCGAATATACGGATGAATATGAAACATATTGGGTCGAATTTATGGCCCTTTTTAATAATAGGAGGAAAAGGGAAAGTCGTTCTCCAACGCAAATGTACAACATTTTATCAATCGAAATCGGTCTCAGCGCTAGTTTTTATCGACATCAAAAATCGTCAAGAAGAACTTCTATAGATAAAATCATCGAATGGGTTGAAAAGGAGGGAAATAAGAAATCAGTTAGTTTTTCTGATAGGAAGTATCGGTGGAGGTAATATTGTGAAATAACTTGATGCTGGGACTCTCATTTATGGCTTAGGATCCGAGAACTCCCTCCTCTTTGATAGCATCATTTATTTCTATCATTACATTCCTCCGGTCTTTCGATTATCATTTTTTTACTTAACTGCCGGTCAGCTCTTTCTCATATATTACATTACAAAAAATATAATAAAGATTTTACTTCCAATTTTTAAACGTGTGTGTTGTTTTATGTATATACATTTTGTGTTCGCTTATCAATGAACAGTGCATCAAAAATAAATTATTGTTTTGTCAATTTTTTTCATGTATAATACAGACCATCAATTTTTTTTCTGAGGAAATGATCAGAATCGGACTTTCAAATTATGTGAAGGTTTAGAAATAGACGGCTACTTTATCAATCTGCAGGAATTCCACTTAAATGACTAATGATTTACCGTAATTTGCACGTGCTTCATATAGATTTACAATTGATATCAGATTATCACTTTTAGTGTGATCATATTTTTTCGTGTTTTAGTTTTAATTCTAAAGAATGGGGCGAAAACCAAATCTTAGAAAGAGGGGAAACCCAGATCCGAAGACTTTACGCAATCGTCTACTCGTGGAAATTATAAAAGAAAAATTAAATACAGAAGGTTTGATTTCCATCAATGAAAAGTCCGAAGTCGCAATGTTATTTTTTGAAGAGCTTAAATTCAAGCACGACCAACGAGTCCGAGCAGAACAAGCTCTTAAAGATGCGGTCGAATGCCTATTAAATTACCATGAAAAGGAAGTGAGGCAGTATGCAAAACAACTGAAGTGCGATAATTTTCAACTCCTTACCTCACAAGCTTGTCATCAATACTGGAGTAAGCTTACAGCTAAACATTATGCAGAGGTATAAATATGTTTAAATATTGTATAACTTTGAGAAATTTTGGAGTGGTTCCGTGTTTATTTACGAAATATTTTTTAACTCGCTAGAAAGGGAATTTTTATCAACTTCAGCATAGGGTAAACGCAGAAAAAAGAGTTATGGAGTTTGACACCATCATCGGACAAAAGTGGATAGATGATCTTGCCCATGAAAGCAAGAGAAGACGCCGTGAAACTAGTCCACTGGAAAAATATTCAAATTGTGATAATGTCGATAGTATAAATCAATACGATTATTTATTTATTAACTATCCATCTTATGTCTAGCTTAATAGAAGATGATGTAGGAGACGAAAATGACTATGACAAAACTGACGATGAATTTGACGAGAGGTTCTACCCGTTGTTTTATAATAAATCATGTATTTATACGGTGAAATTACTTATATATTTATTAACTATTTTTCTTATAAGAAATTTGAAAGAGATCGATACAGAAAGTGAAAGCGATAGTGATTATACAACTGATGATGAATTCGACGAAAGGTAATTTCTTGAATCTTAAGTTATGCTTCTTTGAATTTATACTGAATTCCATTTTAGTCATTGCACAGCTGAAATTATAAATATTTCCAATCACAAAGCAGAAGATCAACACAACGAATTGAAGAAATGGGCTCGTAAAAATCCAGTTCCAGACATCACTGATAAATAAAAAAATGTGATTGATGATTTCGTATTAGATGTATTCGAGGTACATGTGCCAACAATAAATAGTGTTACTTGAATTGCATAACAATAATAACATTTTCACAAGCGTAATGTGGAACAAACTATGAAATCTATTCAAGGGAAAAAAGTTGACTTAGTTCAAAAGGATGCTGAATTCATAAGAAAAATTTTGGATGCTTGGTAATATTATCAGCTGATTCTCAATTAATCTTTATCCAGTTTACTAATGCTATTCTAAATTCTTAGGGCTTATAGATGGAAGTCGGATTTTGACGAATCTATGAGCGAGGCAACATATACAGCTACATGGATTGCTCCGGATTTTGAAGTATTGAAAAACAAAGAACCTAGCCTATTCATAAGTTCGTGGTGCGAAATGATACACCCATCGTCAAAATGGCGAAGACAAAACGTGTATAAATCTAATAAGAGGACCGGCCGAAAATGCGATGGGATACATTTTGAAAACAATAACAAGATCGAAAGATTGGTGTTTGAGAATGTGTGCTCGCCAGGAAAAACAAAACTTCCAAAATATCACAGGTATGTTAAGAGATTAGATTCTTTAAAAAAGCTAAATTACTTTCTAACAAGTCGTATCTTGAAAATTTTCAGAGATTTGAATAAATCATTTCGTAACGCGGTTGATACTCTTTGTAAGAAATTCTGGACTAACAGACAAGGGGATGCAGAAATATCTAGGAAATATGTCGTATTAACATATATAGTACATAGTTAAGTTTTTAGAATTGTATTGCCTTCAAAAATAAACATTTGGTGCTGACTTTCAAACAATAAACTAGAAAATCAAGGTGAACTCTGGCGAGTATGCTTGGCCGGTAAAGATAAATGTCTTGCTGAAAAAATTTATGAGTTAGAGGTGCCTCAGAAATTTGAGGACGACTGGGGATATTTGCAAGATGATGCTATTGATAGAAGTATGTATTATTACTTATTGTTACCCAGATTTAATGAGGCTTTTCTAATTACATTATTTCAGAGAATTTTCAGACATAATGATGATGTCTATCATGATTACACGAAATCTGCCAAAAAAAAGAATACCGTACGTGTAGAAGATTGGTTATCATTAAATTCAAATTCTCCACAAAAAAAATTTCAGAAGAAATGAGATATATATTAGATATATTGCATGGTAATGTAGTATGCTATTGCGACTTTTATTTTTTTTTCTTTACCATTGTAATCAAACTCGCTAGACAAGGATCAGTGTTTGGAATAGACTGAGAGCCTATGTGCCGGTCTCATAGCGCGGTCCCCTAGCCTAGTTGTTAGATAAGGATCAGTGTTTGGAAAAGACTGAGAGCCTATGTGCCGGTCTCATAACGCGGTCCCCTAGCATTTATTGATTACTTTCATTTTTTCTTATCAGTACTTCAAATAAAAGAAAATTTAGTTTAGCAAAGTAGGAATTTACCTGTAATGAAAAATAAAATCTAGAGGCTGTGCATATAAGTGTGTTGGAATAAATTTTATTTTTGCTATTTTGTGATCAGTTTTGAAATTTATCTCATGGTACAAAAACCGGGAATGATCAACTGGTATAACCTAACTATACTGCGCCTAGCAAGTATACTAAACCCAAAAATATAACGCCAATCAAGCCTGTGGAAACCAAAGACTTTACGCCTAGTTTGATTAGTACCATTACCACTGAAACCATTTGCATTAATGCAATCTAGTGTAAGCGCGCCTGAGATTTCAGCTTATAGATTTGAAAGAAGTCGGGTCTTAATTGATGCGGAAAATATTTTGATTCTGTGCGAAAAAATGCAAGAAAGGAGATAGACTTAATATCCTTCTTTTTTTGCGAAATGAATAGCTATATAATCTACATGCAGTGAATGTATCACCTGCTGGATAAAAAATGTGATCCACCTATTCTGGGTTAGATCCTCTAATCTATAACTATTTTAATAAAGTATTTTTCGTTAATAACATTAGCTCTATTTAATATAAAATAATAAACTTCTAAACTTCTATGTATTGTCATTCATGTTGCAATAAGCAATCTTGACAATTATTCTATAAATCCCGGTTTAATAATAGTAGAATCGACTCTCTAATTTTCTAATTTAATTCTCTAAATCGATTAAATCGTTATACTGAATATATATCTAATGTACGAAGTTCCCATAAGTCACGTGATTCGAAATATCGTAATTCCGGTCGGCACTATAGGTCATAGTTTCGATCCTTTATTCGGTCTCCGATTACGCTTTTTAAGGTCGATTCCGGCATATCACTTTACAGGAAGAAGAAAATTCCTAAATAATTAAATAATTTCTTTAAAAGAAAACTGTAATATACTTAGGAAAAGAATCGGAATAAAAAAAAAATAAAAATGTGACTTAGAAAATTTATGGGTTAAACCCGTATTTTATTAAATATTTACAAAATTCATGATTTTTGTAAAGAGAAAGAATTTTTGTATACACAAAATGACAAATAAATAACTAAACATTATTTCTGAACTAATAGCTTAAAAAAAATTATATTATAAAATATATAATATGATAAATAATTTAATATACGGAATTGTTTTTTCCGGATCAGCGTAACATTGATCATTTAATCTAGTAATTTCACTACACAATTTATATGTCAGTACAATATTTTTAATGAATAATTGACCAATTTAAATTTATATTGTAAATAAGTTTAATATATTTTAATATTACTCATCCGATTTTTACAGATAAAAAATTTTTTTAATTTTAATTTTGCGCAATAAGATGCTATATCGTAAGCATTTCATTATTTGTTTCACAAATACCATTGGTTAAAAATCTGCTGCACACATGAAACAACAAAAAAAATTCTCGCATGATCCGACTATCCCAAAATCTGTCATATCTATCTAAATTCGTAATTAATTAACTTGATGCGTATTTCAATGAAATAGCAAAATAGAGCATAATTAATGCCCTTTTCAAAAATTTTCAAAAAAGTGAATAATATTAAATTGGATTGAAAATTGTACAATATTTATAATTTCATGTCTGATAAAGTCTGATAACGACCAATGAATTATATAATTTGTACTTAACTACTCAGCCGTTCCATTTTTGATTTTATTAACGTATAAAATTTTTTTACATGATAATACATACATATACTTGAATATATAAAGTAAAAAAACGACAGCCAGTTACAAGTATACTATCCTGTTTGAATGAAAAGTGTTATTGTCTACTATATGAGGAAAAAGAGGGCTAAATTTTGATTTATCTTTTTTTTTTTATTTTCGTTCATTATAAGTATATTAAAGGTGGAAAAGCCGATGCACGTTCTGGATTTGAAATTTAAAAAGTATCTTTGTTGCTTTTTTGTGACTGCGAAAATTTGCGATGATCATTAACGTATTTTGGATATTTCAACCTAAAAAAGATAATTTTAACGCATAGCCCTGGACATAATAATACCTACATCACGCATATACACCATCACGCATATACATACGCCTTGTAGATAGTACATGAAATATTGATGATAAAGTATTATCTAGCTTCAAAAATCGTCTTTATATATGATATAGCTAACTACTGTAATGTCTGAGTATTAATTTATATTTAACTCAAAATTTTATAAGTTTTAGAAATAATAATTTATATAATAGTTAGTATAATTGTTAATTCAAAGGACAATATTTATGAGATTCGATATAATCACCATAATTCTATTCAGTACGCTAATATAATCCACATATTTCAACTATAATATACCGACAGTATGATATGCACATATCTACCGTGACAATAACGTGATAACAACTAAACGACTACATTCTTCTTGATATCAAGATTTTTGAAACACATTCCACAATACTTGCCACTAAAGTTAACCAGAAAACCTTGAATTACACATCAATTCATGGGATTATTCTCATAAAAAATTAATCAATTTAATAATAGTAACAAAGGTATTTATAATAATTACGTGTATGGCAAAACATGAATCTTTATTTTTGATTCTCTTGTTATTACATAGTTCTTGTGGTTTGCTATTACTTACGTTTTATTTAAAATATTTTTAAGGTTTAATTAAAATACCACTTTTCAATTCACATTTCACAACATCCTAAACTGTTATTGTGACAATTTTTTGAATTTTTCAGTTCTTACTTATAGATGTAGGTATGTATTACTTTAATAAGATTGGATTTCTTACTTCATTTCCTAACACACACTCCTAATGAACACTTTAATAAATATAGATTTTTTGTGCGAAGTTTTAAATTTATGCTTATACTTTTACAAGATTATTAATTTTAGTAAAGTACGACTTTGCCCACATATTTTGAGTTTATATGTGTAAATACTTTTTTTTACTGGAGTTTCATTGCTTGCTTGATTAATATCATCTTTTCGTGATATTTGCATTTTGTGATAACGATAAAACATAATTATACCTATTTTAGAATTCCTTAGGTAAATGAAAAAATGAAAAACATTCGCCAAATCATATAGATCACATGGTAATACAAAAAATTACTGATCAATTTTACTTGCAATTTATTAATTCTTGATGTGGTACAAAATTTTTG